>PNEQ01000612.1:0-10041 GCA_003012365.1 Medauroidea extradentata | reverse complement strand
TTGCTCTTCTCTTCTCGTACCCACGACACTGAGGTAAGAGCTCGTAACTCTATCACTGAACTTTCAGCTAGCCGAGGACATACCGAATCCAGCAATATACGACGGGTGAATCAGAGGGCGCGTTTGTGCGAGCACGTGGTCAGCGTAGGTACACCGAGCACGTGGTATGTGTGTGAAGGAGAATAGTGCCACCACACAAGGTGCCTGGAATGGCGCAGGCCGATGAGCTGATAAAAAATTAAGGTCGCCCTCAGACAAGGAGATTGTCTATAAAATCTTCTGATTTCCCGGAAATTGCTGGAGACTAACTAAACCCTTTATGAGTGTTATGAGTGTTGTTAAGGTTTTGTGGTGGAAAACTCGATGCGTTTGATATTGTAATTGTAATAAGTATCCGGCCCTTTATTGTATATGTGGTGGGCAGTTGACAGGATTTGAGAGTGTGTAAAATTGAACTGTGCGCATTTAGCACCCATTTGGATGTATGCTTAACATTGTAACGTCTTGTAAATGTAAAAAAGTACCTGAATATACATAGGTGATTAGTGATTCTGCCCGAGTTTTCAAGGATAGGTAGGAGTGTTGCTGAGTCTTGCCCTGTTTGTGTGAGCTTATCCGTGGGGTTAAGCCTTCGGAGTGTTTTTTTTTTTTAGGCCTTCGGCTGAGTAGAGAGTATATTGGGCCATTTGACGGCTCAAAATTACTTTGAAAAAAATTGAAACTAATAAAGCCTGTTTACTACAAGAACCCATAAAGTTTATTTTGTCATGCAATGTCTGGTTGACATTTAAAACCAAGAATTGTAGAAATGAAAAAAGGTATAGTAAAATCTCTATTCATGAACTATTTATTCTGATACCAAAAACTTCACCACAATGAAACAGCTCTTTACTCTCCCCAAACACCTTTATGAATAGTAAAGAATTTTTACTTTCACTATACATAAATATATTAATTTTATTACAGTTGAATGCTCTTTTTAATGAACGGTTATCTTCAATCACGGTGGAAAAACTAGTCTCTAAACCACATTTAATTTTAAAATTTGTTTTCATATTTATCTGCACTAACAAGATCAACCAGTGCACAATAGATGTGTTAACGTACTTTGAACAAAATGTTCAGCCAAAACTTTAGTGTTCTTACGAATCTGTGTCAGGTTGTGCATATTAGTTACAGTAATTTATAGATGGACGGTTCTCTACTTTTTTATATGTAGACATTACAATCAGCATGTGCACTGTTTGGAATGAATAACGGAGTTTCTCATTTCTACGAAAATGTTTAGTTATTATTCAATATTTTTTAAAAAATTGTTTGCAAATTGTATTTAACGAAATTATATATTACCTGTTACAGCTTGGAGTGAGAGAAGGACAGAGATACTAAGCTAAATTTAACCAGCCTATAAAGACGATTGTTCAGAAATTGGAGACATATTTGGTTGCAACCAATACAATAACAGACCGTTTCCGATTGGCCATATAAATTTTGAACGTAATGTATCTTTTACTTAGTAACAAAATTGTTTCCAAATATCAATTTATAATACGTACTGGCATGAAAACTAAACTGTTAATACTTGGAGCTAATTGCAATATTGCCACTTAAAAATTTCCTGTTACCCACAAAAAAGTAACATATTTTTTTAAATTGATTCCAGTAATGGCCACAGGGGCGGTACCACTGACCGGCGACGCCGGTAGTTTGTCCGTAAAGTTGGAGCTTTCATTCGCAAGATGAAGGCCAAGATGGACGTTTGTTGTGTTGAACAACCTCGGAGTAGACATTCATGTTTAAGATGGAAGCAAAGATAGACATTTGTTTATCAGTTACAAGGAAGTTGTGAAAATTAGTTTTGTAGGCCGCAGAGTCGTGGATATTCGTTAGCAAGACGAAGTAAGAGGCGGACATGCAGTGTGCTGGAGAAGGTGTGGGTAGAACCGATAGGGTTCTGTTTGTAAAGTGCAAGGACCATTGCATTTTTTACCACTACTAGGCCTTAATGTTTTGTTGTTTTAATGCGAGTTAAAGTGAGTGAGAGTTTTATTTACTTCCTTTTTTCAACATATGAAGTTGGTGTTACAAAACTGTCTGGAAAATTATCGCTGATCACCGGCCATCAAATATGGGCATGTAAACAACTTTTGTGGTTCGTTGTAAGTGTGGCCCTGGGAGCCAAATTTCGGAGATAATCATTATATCGATTAACAAGCTACTTGATTCGGAAATTCAAAATTTGCGAAAAAATTTATTGTTGGATTCTGAATTTGATTCAATTCCAAAATGCTGATTCGCAGAACCGCAATAACAACACCTTTCACAATGACCACCCATAACCCCATTCTTGGAAACTGTCGGGGTCGTTATAGTGAGGTTTTACTGTATATTATTACAGTCATCCCTCGAGTTATGAAAGAGTTACATCCTGGAGTCAGTTTTGGAACTAAAATTTTTCTAAACTTGAAATTGTAGGTTAGGTACCTAAGGAATATCAAAAACACTTCTCGTTGGAACATTTATCTGCCTCGTTTATTATTTACAGGCGTTACTCAGTTGTACCAACAGAATTTATAGGCTGCAACATTTTAAAACTATTGTTTTAAAAACATTTCTGGTACTCTAAAATTAAAATTTGCTACTTGCAACAAAAAATGGTAACTTAACAAGATTAAACCGGATACATACGATAACTAACCTTCTGTAGTTAGTCTAGTACATCACCGGGTTTTCCTGATCACCACAGATTTACCGGGTTCAGGTTGAACGCTTGCAAGAAATAAGTCTGGTTCACTTTTTAGAAGCAATGATTTCGCCAGACCTGTACATTCACTCATCCCATGATAACCTAGTGACTTTTCGTAAAGGAGAATCGTCACTGAAACGGAGCGCTTGACTGTGTTCGGAAGTGCAAAAAATGGAGGAATAAAATTCCCCACATACGGTAATTTATTTTTACTGAACTTTATTTTATTTTACTAACAAATTGATGCATAAAAAGACACATCTTTACACTTGAGCAGAAGTAAATATCCACTCAATATGTATTCAATATCTTACTGAATGCAATTTGTTCCGTATCAAAAAACCTCAGTTTTTTCATTAGTGGCAACATGTCCACATACTGTTCAGAGAGAAACGCAATGGAATGTTTGTGTTTACAACACAGTTACAGTTGGTAAACAGGATTTTGAAACCAGAAGAACATCAACTAAACAAACTTCAAAGAATAATGGTGAAATTAGTCGTCAATACAAACCAAACATATTACGTTCATCCACCTTTGCGACATTAGGGAATGTATATTGTGAGGTTACGATTATGATATTTTTGTTTACACCTATTGTTAACGAGAAATGTAAATGAGCGAGATATGTACATAACAAATGTAAGTTAAAAAATATTGCTGATATTGTCTGAAATATCTGAGGTGCCAGGTGAACGACACTAAGCATGAAAGATAGATTAGCACTGCTGTATCGGCTGCCACGTGGCACATCTGTCTACAATTTTTTTTTTTTTTTTTTTTTTTTTTTTTTTTTTTTTTTTTTTTTTTTTTTTTTTTTTTTTTTTTCGTAATTGTAAATTTTTGTAAGTCACAAGTTTTTAACTGAGGAGATTAATGTATTAGATTAACAAAGTAGTAGAACACACAATACGTATGTAGCACAAATGCCTGACATGCACGGTAGAGGTGCTTTTAGTGATGTACCGGTACAATGATGGTACAAGCTATGCATTATGAACAGAAGAGAACAAGTGGCGGGACAACATGGTCACTGACGCACCATTGTTGTTGAGTGTGTTGGCATTGCTGAGGTGATGCGGACGCTCGCGGCTGCCCAGCGCCTCAAACTCATCCAAGTGGGCAGGACTGGGGCTGGCGGGACTGGAGTGGTCCGTGTTGGTGCTGGGCGACCAGGGGTCGTTGATGTGTGGCGGGGCGACCACGGGTGGACTGGCTGCTCTCCACGGATCCTGCAACGCTGTACACCCAGCACCATCACTCCACCTCCCGCCCATCAAGACAGTTTGTTCGAGTGCGACGTTGCTGCGAGAGTCGTCTCACTCGGCACCGCTGTCTGCCTACAATTCTGCCAAGTCTCCAGGCCCAGGTAAGAAGCAATCACAAGGCAACACATATTGTCATATATACAACACTGCTGCCGAGACTGTGGCTAGGTACAGCTAGCGCCAGTTGAGAAAATTATTTGCCGACGACCAAAATGTGTCGAGCAAGCCGACAGAGCCCATTCCGGGTGTACAGAGAGGTGAGATAGGTACTGTAGTTCAGCTCAGCATTGGCAGAGGTTGAGTGAGGATCAACGATAGCTCTAGCACGTGCTACGATGGACGCGGTACATTGCAGTACCAGAAGTGATGCTATTGAATCAGTGTGTGTGTAGCTTCAGCAATCACACAGTTTCCCTCCCTCCAGCAGTGACCAATAATAAGATCATTTTCTCATCTGGCGTTCACTCTAGTCTCGTCTCTAGTACAACTGTTCGAGCAGCATACCACACAAATGACTAATATGCCCACATGAATGTACATAATTACATGACATATACACAATTAATATAGTGAATAGTAACTGGAGTACGGTAGTATATATTCAATAATGTCAACGTCAGATCACAGTACATATACGAGCAGAGGAAAGAAATGATGGGAGAATGAAGACCTACGGTGCAGGTAAACATTAGTGTTGTGTTTCACTGAGTAATACAGGGAAACAACCTTGTGATGAATGACAAGGGCAACCACTACTCTTCCGAGCTGAACCGATCTCGACTGCAGTGAATGTTCTCTTTCAAACAAAACTACCGTGTAAGGTGCCGCAATGGAACTGAAACACATTCAGAACTCACTTGTCTTAGACAATGAATGAGCGAGGCATGCTGTAAGAGAAGCAATCTAAACAGAACTACAGCACTATTCCAGACTACTTGCGCACAACTGGCAATGTCGGTATCTCCACGGCTAATACAGCACACGAGCATGATGCACGAGAGAATATAGAAGCTCTGCACTGAGCAGACACAACTAAGGCCAACGACGAGTGCTCCGCAGCGTACCACTTGTCAGGTGGACGAGCCATACAGAGACAATCGTACGCACACTTACGAGACAACAGACCTCACTTGTACACACACATGCAGGTATGATATAACACACTGAAGACATTACAACATTGTCAACACAATATCAATCTGTACATTCACATTCAATACTAAACATATAGTGCAACCAGGCAATAAAAAATAGCCAGAGTCAGTCTGCGCAAAATGAGTATGGTAACTATTTCACAGAGGAGGCCATTTGTATGGCAACAATTAGAGTCTCAAAGACAATAGTTCTCACGTAACAATGAATTCAATATTCATGTTGATGGTCCTGCACACCCACTTCAGTATTATGTCCACCATACAGAGTAAAGTAAAACAAGTCCTTGAGTGACACTTTTACATCCAGTGGAGGCAGTGAACAAAAGGAAGCAATACGGGTGACACTGGCGTACGCATCTACAACTATACCACACTTATGTCTAGACCAGTTGAGACACTGTTTTCATATTGTAGTACAGTACTTTTTAACACAACATAAAGCAAATACACTACACTAGTATTATTTGTGAAACAAACTACGCTTACTATCTAACACATTATTACAGTTCTGTTTTACGAATCAGATTGGAATCTTTGCAGATACAGCAGGGTAAGAAAACTAGTTTTATCCATTTATAGGGGCTCCAAAAACATATTTCTAATAGGTCGGTATTTTCAAAAAACATAGCAGCACATTTTAAAGTGTGTTTTTTCTTAATATATTAAGATATTGTACCGGTAATAAGTTTACATCAGTTTGGTGTAAAACGTGTGACATGCTACAACATTGTAACCAAGCCAGGAGAGGAACTTTATAGAGAATACAACGCCATACACACACATATATATGCAGAGACTACGATATCTGGATATCTGCTGTCGAATGTATGCTGGTAAGGATCAAGCAATGGAGAAGGCAGGCAGCGACAGGTGGCAAGGTAGGAGCGTACCAGGATTATGGGCAGGCGCGGGCGCCCAGGGATCCACCGCAGGCGACCCAGAAGTCGTGTTGTCCCTCGACAGAGCGGAAGTGGCTGGGCTGCTCCACGGGTCATTCTGTAACAGCAGACAGCAAGGTGCAGCCACTGACACAACACTCCCACATCTTTCTTCACACGGCATGTATCACGAACAGCACTTGCACTCACTATAGTGATGTCAAGACAGCTTTCTCTCAGGGTTGTTATCTCACCACTTTCGTACTCGTCACGAGTGACAAAGGGGGCTGATCACTTCAACACAGGATCCAGCATTGTCCAACAACTGGGGTGTGCACACAATGAGATGACTGGACAACTACCACAAGCATCATTGTTACACGCTACGTACTGCACAACCAATTACTATTTGACCTGAAGTGTTAATTTCCAAAGTACTGTACATAATCTTACTGTAGCAGCAACAGCAATATTGTAAATTGTTGACAGGCTTGTCAACAATCACAACTATAGTGTACATGTTGTCCTGCCCTTTCCTATTGTGCCATATGTTCCAACCATCCAGGCTGGACATTTTGTGGACTTGTGTACGACCGCACAGTTTCAAGCCTCCTGCCAGCGCCTCCCCTTCCTCCCCACCCCTTCCATCCTGCCCCATCCAACCTCTTGCTCGGTGACTGTGATGGATGATGTGTAATATTGTATTAATTGTATTATTGTGCCATCAAGTTTTCACAATACATTGTTGTTTCCGTTACTCGAGTTTCTCTCTGACCTTTGGGTCTTGTAGCTGTAGCTGGAAATCCCGCCCTCCCCTGGCCCATTGATACTCCCCGAGTGTTTTAATTTAATATGTTATGGTTAAGTGTGGTGTTGGGGTCGTGAGTGCCCTAGCATCACAATATGATAGATTCTCGCTGCCACGAGAGCCATATGCTTCACTCGACTGCTCAGACTGCACTGTTGAGGGAGCACTCGCTGCTCGCACCGAGGGCCAGTCTTGTACCATACTTGTCCAGTTACTTCAAACACTCTCTCTCTCTCATACAAATATAGGGCACTCCACTCCGCCACACTCTTTCAAGCAGTTCCACTCCTACCTTTACTTAAATGCTGCCCTTTCCCAGCCATCTGAACTATTTTCTTTAGTCAATAAATGGAGTTAAGTTGAATTAAGTTCTAAAAGATGTTAACTGAAATCAGAAATTATAATGGGAACTTCCTGACCGTTATCTGTTTCACAGGTTTCTCCTTTAATACCCTTCATGTGGCTTGTCAGGTAATAACCCAGCAAATATGGTTGAAGAAGAATATTAAGTTAATTTCCTTATTGGTACACACATTCCATTGTCAATTGTAACAACACTTTGGATAAGTACAGTTGTATTTTTTATACATACTGTCAATGTACACCTTGCAAACTTATTGTGTTTGCTCTTGTCGTTTTTCGTAACACTATTTTGTATTATTCACTCTACTGGCACAAGGTGTTTTGAATCTAATGTTAAGAATTATGTTACATGAAAGTTAAATAGTAAATGTTCATACGTACATCTAATAACTTTGTTATCATACTGAGTGTGCTAACACATAATTACTGTTTCTTGACTTTAAATACTGTAATAATTTAATAGGTAAAAATATTTTGATATTTATAGAACTCAAACTATAATAACGTGATATGGCAGTTCAATATCAACATGTCTTTCTTTACAAACTTTTATTGTTTCCCATCCCATACACTGTTGTGCAACTCAAAGCACATGGCACTTTTGCCATCACATCAGTATGCACACACAACACACCGCAATCCAGTAATACTGTATGTTTAAAGATTCATAGTTTGTCAACTTCTTTGTACGTCCATTACTTGTTTCCCTAAACATCTGTGGTTCTGGACGTAGAGAAGACCCAACCAACAAACACGCTAGCTACACGTGTACAGGATGCCAACATTTCAGGCATATCACAACCAGCTGTTCAACGTGCTGCTACTACAGTACAGCTCTGTCATATAACACTGTACTTGACTCAGTTCAAACAAAGCTAGCCATGTACGCTGTGTTATTATTCTGTAGATTACTGGCTGTACAACAAGACATACAGCTGCCACAGGCTGGTTGCTGCAACCAATACAACATGCTCCACGTAGCGAGTGGCCTGCTGTATTAAACCAGTACTCTTGCAAGCACTATTTGCCAAACTTATGTCATAACTGATATGTTACAATTACTGGCAGAGCCAGAGGAAGGAGAGAATTGTAAGGAGGGGAGGGGAGGGACATTTCTCTGACCGAGTTTGTCTGGCTGCAAGTACGTATGTATAACTTTAAAACTTCTGATCGTTTATTTACATTTTCAATACTTAGCAATTATATTAACACATCACACTTAATTATGTTACGTATTACCATGATAACTCTAATCTTAGCCGCACACTGTGATGTAGTACTAATTTAAATCTCGATAAATTATGTGTTTTGTTTAAATAAGTGCCCTTAGCTTAAAATTCAGTGTACTGTATACACAGCCGTAGAAGAACAGGTCTGGACACTCACCTGGAAACTTGACCTCCTTGTTGTTTGGCTGCAGTTCACCAAGTTACGTGAGAATATTGTGTTTTATTGGCGCTTCAGTTAGGGCGGTCGGACTAAACTCCGCCCACTTCCCTCCCATTAAAATAAACAATTTATTAAAAAGTATTTTTATCAATTAATGAAATACTTCCTTTGCTCACAAATTTAAGAAAAGGCTCCAGCAATCTTTATTTACTTTATAAATTTAACAATGAAAAAATGTGGGCGGAGTTTGAGTCCGACCGCCCGGATTACAGCGCAAAAAGTACGACATTCTCGGTAACTTGACGAACTACATCCAAACAACAAGGGGGTCAAGCAAAATATATTGGTAGATAGGCGAGTGTCCAGACCTGTTATACAACCGTGACTGTATGTTATCTTTGTTTAAAATGTCTTCGATTATTTTGCCATTGTGCAGAAAAAAACTGTCTAACTCTTTGCTTTTGTGTCAACTGTCTTTTCGGCCATTATTCTATGCTGTTTTGTGATTGTTTAATTTGTTATGTGCCAGGTGGTCCAACCTTCCAGGCTGGATGCCATATTGTGGACTTGTTTCGACTGCACATTTTGAAGCCTCCCACCAGCTCTTCCCTTTCCTCCCAACCCCGTTCGTGCTCCGCGCTGCATGCGCACCTTCCCCTCCCCTCCTCCGCCGCTTCCTTCGTGCCGGCCCGTGGCCAGGCGGCCAGTGGTGTTTGTAGCTTGGGCCGAGCCACATCTGCTTCTTCGGTATGTTATCGACCATGGTAAGGAGACTATTTCTCGAACTTTTCATTCCTTTTCCGTCCTAGCCGATTCAACCTTCTACGCTTTACTCTTGTTCAGCGACGGTAATGGTTGTTATGTAATTATGTATTGTATCACTGAGGTCTTATAGTATAATATACAGCCGGATTCAGTTTCTTGGACGTACTCCATTGCAAATTGAATGACTGTCAAAGAAAACTAAACAATAAAAGAAAACCATAATATAAGCAGAGTAAGCTTTAGTCAGCAAGATACATACACAGCAAGAAATTCTAAAGTGGAATTGGGTCGAATAGAAACAAGAAACAAACAGATAATAAATGAAAATAATAATAAATAAAATAAAAAACCAAGTAACATGCGACACAACGATGAGATGAAACAAAAAACACAGCAAATATCAGACACGAACAGAAAAATAACAAAAAGACACAACAAATAGACGAGACAAAATGCAACAGATAACAGACGTATACAGAAAAGACAAACGACACAACGAAGAGACGAAACAAGACACAGTAGTTTTCCAGACAGACAGTGTTACGACGTTTCGGGAACTGGAATCTGTTCCCGTCATCAGGTAGACACACAGGGTTCAGGAACACGAGTGCGACTGATGAGACTGGAAAAACCATGGGTTTATATAGCCAATAGGAGACGAGCTGTCTCC
>PNEQ01000611.1:0-10041 GCA_003012365.1 Medauroidea extradentata | reverse complement strand
AAAAAAAAAAAAAAAAAAAAAAAAAAAAAAAAAAAAAAAAAAAAAAAAAAAAAATTTAAAGCTTTAAAAGAATATAAATGCATTTTCTTATCTTAAATGTAACAATTTTTATATACTAAAAAATTTAGTTACCTTTATATTACAAACCAATTTCAATCAAAATAAAAAAGTACAACACACATTTATTCAGAAATTTTGGTTACTTATTTTTTTTGGAGAAAAACTGCATATTACAATCTTAAAATTATATCTTGCCACTAAAAATATACAATGGCATCGGTTGTCTGTTAACAAACACGGTTGCTATAAAAAGTTTTGCTAAGCAATAACACTACAGGTTTGGATAAAAAAAAAAAAAAGTTTGTCAGATATTTGTTCTGTAACTATTTTATTATTTTAAAAATGTTTATCGTTACACAAAAAAGTACTGTAAAAAAATTAATACATTTTGCATTAATTTGATAAGATTAATTTACTTACAAATATGAACTGATTAAGAACTTATATAGAAGGGCTTGTAACATTTGTAACATACGGGCTTAATTTATCATTAAAAATTGTGGTCTGGAGACCTTAAAAGCCTCAAAATAAAATTAAAAAATCAACTAAAGCTGTGTTTGTTTTGGAAGGAAGAGGACAAGGACGAGGAGAAAGAGGAGGTAAAAAAGGTGATGCAGCAATAAAAATCATACATTTCAATTTATGTATTTAGAGGAGTATATTAGCATAATCAATTTATTAAAACACTTCCAGAATTCTGTATTTGTTCTCTTCAAAATAGTCGTACCTTCATTTTACTGAAAGCAGAACCAAGGAATTGTTTCTCTGCATTATGGGAACTCTTTCTCTTATCCACGACTCATTTTTCACAAACTACTAGAATTTTAAAGCAACTGATAACTGCTTCCTAACGAGCAAAACCGTAACTCATGTTGTATTTCTGAGAATCTTAACAATAATTTGATGAAGTAATTTGTCAACAAAAATCTTCAAGTTGATATTTTAACTTTTTTTTTGCAGTTTTTTCATCAACGTGCATTACTTTTTGGCCATGATCACAATACATATTAAGAATAGTACGAGCATTTGCAAAGTGACAATGTAAGCAAATCAGCCCACAAAATATGGAAGAAATTATATGTGACAAACCTGCAGCCTACTAGCACTGTTAGTTCAACTTTCCATCACTGCTCTAGCGCTGAGCATAAAAACAAAAAACATAACATTTTCTGGTAAATTAAATATTTTTGTTAACTTGGTAAAAGAAATAAAATAAAGAGCAATAAAGATAATTAACACCTGTGAAAAATAACCATGTAAATATAGATTTAATTTTTTTTTACAAAAATTAAGTTATAAGCTAAGCCTTAGGCAAGATTTATATCACAAACTATAACAATATGTGGCTTCTTTTTATACACAGCATGAAATTCATCTTTTCTCACAAAAGTGTTAACCATTTTTCTATGATGGTAATAGGCTGGGCTCTTATGAAAAAGTGTTAGTCATGGTCACCTATGCACGTGACAAGCTATGAAAACATTGTCCACTTGGTAAAGCAAATAATTATCACTAGATTAAATGGCTGCATGTGAGATACAGCACTCCTTTGTGATAAGCTGATAGCTGCAAGGCAAACTTGACAGCTGGCCATTTGCTACCCACAAACATTTTATACAAGTGCAACAAATTGCAGGAGTGCTAATCAGTGCTCATTGGGAGATCCGTACACAACTCAACTAGGACCTGTAGCTGGATGATGAGAGCCACAACGTAACACTGTCTGCACATAGTACTTCCAAAAAAAAAAAAAAATTAGAGTACTGTGACAAGAATCCAGAGTGTTCCATAATTGTCAATTTCTGCATTATGAATGTTTCTATTTTCAGAGGGGTGTTATACTCATTGTAAAATGTAACGGAACCATACAGTTTTCTCCTGAATAAGTTCCAATTTATAGAGAGTCCATTTGGAGTAGGTTTTAATGAATTTCAAGAACACAATATACAAAAATTAATCCAATGTTATGCCTGATATATATAACAATTATAAAGAGAAAAATAATTGCAAACACTGTATGACAGTCTAATGTGCATATTGATGGCAACTTACCTGTACAGTTTGACCCTGCTCTGGAACATCGTGGTCTCACCTTCCTCGCCAGTAGTGAGTTCCACCTCTGCAGGCAGAGGGATGACCGGCTCAAAGCTCGGGTCATGTTCCTCTTGTTCCTCTTCATCATCCTCCGACTCTGACTGCTTTCTCTGGCGGAACTCCTTGCTCGAGACGACAGCAGAATATGTTGGAGAGGGTACATTTGAGAGGAGTTGCTCCTTTGACGGGGGAATGATTGACTCCTTTGTCAGCACTGAGGGTTGGGGGGGTGGAGCCTGGGTGGGCAATGAGATCTGGAACGCATGTGGGGCAGGAGCTGAGGAAACTGAGGAAGAGCGGTGCTGGGGAGGAATGGTCACACTCAAGGTAGGCTGTACTGCAGGAACTGACGTAGGCAATGTATCGGAAGAGGTAATCACCACATTTACTGGTGCAGTGGGGACTGGCTTGGCCTGCACAAATGCAGGTGGTGCCGAAGGTGCAGGTGGTGGCCCTCCACGGAAGTCTGGTAGCTGTTGGCCTTCAGAGAAGGGAAGGGCAGAGGTGTTATAGTAGCCACCTGGGTTTGATAACGGGGGAGCAGAGTACACCAGGTGTGGATCCATACGAGGAAAGAACGTGGAGATCATGGGAGGTTGAGCCTCTGCTGGGGGGAACATGACTGGGTAGGTAGGGTGTGGAGTATGGAAAGACCTGTACTGTCTGCCACCTACCACCATGTCTTCTGCATAATCTTCCTCATCAAACACATATAGCCCTTCATCATTTTCTACCTGAAATAAGAAAAAATTTTTCAGGTCTATGAAATTCAGTAAAGCATGATTCCTCATATCATGTTTAAAGAGTTTATGTAAATATTACTAGAACAGAACTTTATATTTCAAGACAAATTTTACAATCTCTTGATTATATATATTCTGTGAAAGAAGTTTACTACACATTTCACTTATGATAAATATAGCCAATGTAGTAGAAGTTTGCCTGATTTTGACATTTATCTTCTCAGAAGAGTGTATGTGAACAGAGTTGCATAGAAATTGGTTTTTCCAAGAAATCAGGAAACATTGACTATACTTCTCAAATACAGTCGAGCCTTGCTACTAAGACAAACTATGGTTACCGAGAAATATTTAGTTGTGTTGACATTGTTGCCTAAATACCCTACTTGAAACTCTTAAAAATAATTTTTAAAAATATAAATGTGTTCTTTTATTGTAAGTTCATGTTCAACAGTCACTTAAATCAGACAAGAAATTTTTAAAAAATTAAATTATTTCATTTATAGGCCTGGTACTTTAGACTTTCACTTCGGAAAAAATAGCTGAGAGACGATTTTCGGTACAAACCATTTTGATGTATGGAATTAAATGAAGAGGTAAAATTCAAAATGATCTTCAGGTAAGGATCTTCAAGTAAGGCAATACCAGTATTGTTATAGGATTTCCATCAAAATGTAATAAGTGCCATGGCTAGTGATATTCAAGAGGGAATAAGTACTGTGGGTAATAATATTCAAAAGAAAATAAGTTCAGTGGTTATGGTACTTAGATATTTCTGCTTATCTTCAGGTTTAAACACTTGCAGAATTTCGAAGGTCTGTATATTTTTGATGTTTTTTTAGCAAACAATGTCAGCATGATCTATTTTTATAATTAAACTTATGATATGCCATTTTAATAGTGTCCTACGTTTTTCTGCTTTTCCTCGGAAGTTGGTTTTCGGCACTTAATTCATTTAGAATTTCAACTCTCCAAATATCAAAAGTCATACTGGATCCGAGCTGTGCTCGTTGAACTAAGCTGTAAAATATTGTGCAAGAAAACCCCTTTTTGTAGCGTACCAATGTTAATATTTGTTTTATTGAAAACTATGACTAAACTTGAAGACAAATTTATTACAATAATAATAAGAAATTTTATTGCAGGTATAGTTGTTTTCACATAATAGTGATACGCAGACAGATTGTGTTAAAATCTTTTCAAGGCAACATGATTGTAATCATACTACCAAACAACGTATATTTCAAATTTGTATGTGGAAATAAATTGTTATACAGCTGTCAATTGTTTCTCTTTTAAATCAGAACATACAAGCTGTGGTTTTTGTAGTATACTGTAAAGAAATTGTGTTAAAAAAAGGTACTGCAACGTAACTTCATTAACAATCATTACACAACTTAGTTAACGTTCATTTGATTAAAAAAAATTGTGTTTAATAAACATTGAAAACAATTAAATTTACTACAAAAAGGTAGCAAGGAATTTTGTCGTAGATGTGATGGTTTCCCGATACAGTAATTGGAAGACTGTGTTAAGATTAATGTATAGTTCAGAGTTTCACTTTGTGATGTAACTGCTCACATATCCACGTATGTACTCCGAAAGTATGTTACGTACATTTATTTGTATACTTGTGGTGATACACACTGAAGGAATGCACATGAGCTGCACTTGCTCGCTCTTTTTTTTCCTACTGACTCCATGAAGTGTTCAAAGCAATATTTACCTATAAAAGATATCCTTCAACAATATTTTTTAGTTTATCATGACACTTCTCAAACATACTTGCAGGAGTATACAAGTCTGGCCGTTTCTTTAATAAATACACTGCCTTAATTTTTCCCTTGCAAAAGAGTTTTTGTAATACATCCTATCATGGTTTGGAGGTACAAAATGTGTCTCTTGCATTCAGAGCACTGGTTCAAACTTTATGAAGAACCGTAAATGGGACCTACTTTGTGACAGATTGGGGTGATTTTGTGTCACTTAAAATGTTTACTTTGTGGTAGTTTAGTAATAAATTTTAAATTTTGAATAAATAGTTTAAATAAACAGATTAAATTATTCGTGAATTAATAGTTTAAATAAACAGATTAAATTATTCAAACAGAATTACTTATTCCTTAGTCAAATAACTTAACATTTCGGGTGTCACAAACTTGTAACGATATCGTACTCAACGACTGAAGATCTCACAGTGAATACAATACATACGTACAAAACGCTTGCAATTTACCTATCACATGCTCTGGGTGATATGATAAATTGAAAGATCATATCTATGATAAAATTGCTTACTACCTTTCTGGAATTAAATTTAACAGTCTTCAACTTTTACTGGACAAACTTTTCAGTCAAATGAACATAAAAAAGTTACATTACATTCGGTTTATTTTTTTAAATTTTTTAGTGTAGCGCAGCAACCACAGCTCAGAAGTTCTAATTTAAAAGAGTGAAGCAGGGGTAGTCAACGAAGGGCTCAGGAGTAGCGTGACTGGTCCTTTAAACCAGTGCTAGGGTTCAAAAATTTTGAGAAAAATTGATGAAAGGAAAAAAAAACATGGAAAAAATGGTGATTTTCTGAATTTTCTGGAAAAACTGGAAAAAAAATCTTCAAAATCATTTTGAAATTATATTGAACTTGTGATGGCTAAATAACATATAGTAATTTATATAAGGTAATTAAAATAAGGCAAAAAGCAAAGAATTTGCCCGCCTGATTCATTATGAACATTTACTTACTAGCAAGGCGCATGACTGCAGAAAGAAGGCAAACATGAGAACTTGACAGTTTTAACCCTTAGCACACTGTCTTTCAAGAAGTTCCAAAAAATCCACTAGATGGCATTTGCCTCCTAGTACAGCAGAGACGTGTTGTTTCCGATCTACGAGTTTTATCGTCTTGTAGTCAGCATTGGAAGAACTGGAAGTTAGTGAATATATTCAAAAATAAATTAACATCAGTTATGTAAAAGTCTCAAAATTAAAGACCAAATTTGACACTTATGCTTCATTCCATATGGCAGTTACTGAACGAGACTTTGATGCAATACTGAACCCCATGTTCTGGCCTGAAGGAATTCTTATTAATCAATTCAGGGGCCCCCTCAAGCAAGAACAACGCTACTCGTCTTCAGAGAATTCCTCAGCGGAATTGGAGGACCGGCACCTACCCAGTAAACGAGTAAAAGGGTTGGTCCAAAAGACTTGATCTATTACCAGAACGTACGAGGCCTAAGATCTAATATCTAACGAACAAGTAATAAGCAACAACTTCCCCATAATTAGTTTAACTGACACTTGGCTTAAGTATGATAGCCTTAATCCTCACAATTTTCCCCAACATTACCAGGTCTACAGAAATGACAGAAATGCTTCACTAACCCATAAAAACAAAGGAGGCTGTGTGCTAATTGCCCCAAACACTAAGTATGTACCTTACTCTACCAGATGCTACCAACTTGAAAGTCCAGACATTGAAGAGGTATGGATTCAATTCAAGCTCAATAAGCAAAGTTGTTTACTACGAACAATTTATTTCCCACTTCAGTTGTAAACTACACTACCTACTTGAACTATATCAGTTACAAACTAGCACATTTTCAGGGTTCTCTTATTATACTGGGCGACTTCAATGTCCCAGGTATAAACTGGGTTGACCATCACTCGCAGGACATCACTCAACATGCAACAAAACTAAAGGCAAGTAAATTACTAAACTACACAGCAGACCTCAACCTGAAACAGATGAACTCATTAGTTCCCCCAATACAGAAGATGGAGCAGTTCACTTCGTAAAGGATACTTTAGTTCCTGAAGATAGACATCATGAAGCCTTAATAATCTCCTGTGAAGTGCAAACACTTTTTTCGGGTTACAATACTTTGAGTAAACCACTTTACAACAAAGGAAACTATCTTCCCCTCTATCTCACCTTCCGAAATCACAACTGGGATAATCTTTATCAGCTCAAATCAGTCGATGAAAAAGTATACCATCTCACCAGCACAGTCAAAGAAGCTATAAACAATTGTATACCTACCTCAAAGAAGTCCAGTTCTTTATATCCTATATGGTTTTCAAAAATAGTAATATTTGCTCTCAAACAAAAAAAGCATTATAAACTATTCAGACGTACTAATAATCAGAACTACTATTTATTTTTTGCACACTATCGTAAAGCAGCTCAATCCTTCTTAAAAAGTGATAAAAATAAATTCTTTAGTCAAGTCAATGATAATATAAATAAAAAAACCTTAGAAATTCCAGCAGTATGTGAAAACTATGAGGAAGGACTATAACAGTGATATCTCTCATTTTCAATAACACCCAAATAACAGATGCAGGTCAAATTGCTAATTGTTTTGCAGACAACTTCGCTTCAGTCTTTTCCAACTCGCAATACACCCAAAACTCTCACAGCCACTCTCTTTCACCTCATTCTACCCCATACTTACATATTACACAAGTCTTTCACTTGTGAGGAAACTACGACAGGATGAAACTTTGACAGTTTGAACAGTTATGAAGAACAAAAAGGGTCTTTGTAAAGAGTTAGTAAAAGCCCCGCTGAAAAAAGGAGAGTTTTCCTACAGGCATTCTCAAGAACAGTTATTTTCTAAAGTGGAAGGATACACGTGATGTTTTCATGTTATCTACACTTCACAAGAACAGTGCTACTGTGCTTCACACCAAAGCTGAAGGTGGCCGTGAGCTCAAAATCAAACCAAACCTAGTAGCTGACAACAATATTCACAAATGTGGGGTTCACCATGGAGATCAGCTGCAGGGTTATTACCCATTTTCAAGGTGCACATTTAAATGGCGGGAAAAAGGTTTTTTTCCACTATCTCATCATGTCAACAGCCAACACACATCTTGTGCACAGAAACTTGCAATCATCCAACCGTTACTTTATTTTGCAGACTTCGCAAGGACAGTCACAAGCTGTCTAGCAAAGAGTGCTACTGTGAAGAGAGACAGTTTATTGCCAGGGTCTTCTAGCGCAACAAGACTCACCACCAAACACTTCCCTTCCAAGATTCTGGCTACAGAAAAGAAGCAAAGGCCAATAAGGGTATTGTACAGACACAGGAAAGAACTTTGGCAAGAAGGTACGCAAAGAGAAGAGATGGATGTGTTCACCTACCGGCGTTGCACTATGTCTCCCAGGCTGTTTCAAGAAATTTCATTTAAAAAGCGATGATTCTGTGAGAACCTAGATTTGTGCAAAATTAAGCGATAAGAATATATATTTTTTAATTTTACTTTACTAACCCATCAGAACGTTGCGAGTAGTTGATAAAAATATTTCGAGGACCGAAAGACATCACTTCAACATTATTTGTTATTGGCATTTTTATCAAGGATTGAATATTTTTGTATGTTTTCCACCTTTTTATTGCTGATGTAATGTTATTACTTATATTTCACCTACAAAACAACATTGAGAATAGTACTACGGATGGGTCGAAACCCTATTAGTGCTCGAATCTGAATCGCTGGTAGAATCCTTAAGAAATTTCATCGAATCTCGAATCCAAAAATCATATACTTTTTTTTTTCATTAAAAAAATTTTTTTTGCCCAAATTGCTTATAGTTTTCCAATGTAAATCAACTTGCATAATATTGATTGTAAGCTAATAAAAAATCTTTTAGATAAAATAATGGTATTCACTTTTAGGAACAAAACTAATTATTTAAAAAATTACACAAATTGTTACTTTAAAATTGCATAGCCACAAAAAAAAAATAAACTTGTGCTATAGAATGTAATTTGATCCTGCATCGATCATGGAAAAAAAATCATATGTAAAACATTTGCACTGATAAAGACCATGTTAAAATAAAAAACAACAGAGGTCACATCATTTGCAAAACAAACATAACATCCTAGAAATACTGTTTTACATATACAAGTTTTTGTTTAAAAACACAAGCATTTTTTAATCTTTCTGGGTCCAGCCTACTTCTTTTTTGGTCCATTATGATGCCAGCTGAACTAAACAACCTTTCAGCAAAAACTGTGGCTGGTGGACAACAATTATACTTTTTTGCCCGTTTTGCCAGCCTTCGGAAGAACATTTTCCAGGATTTCCAATACTTCAGAACATCTTCGTCTGGTTGAATTGGTGCTTCCTGCAAATACTGGTTCAGTTCCTCTTCAGCTGATATTGTTTCAGCAGATGGATTTGTTTTTGTGTTTGCCGAATCCAGCAGTTGTGAATAATATGCCCACATTCCACGTGGTGGGGGCATAAGTCCTTTCTTCTGTGCCTGGAGATCCTCATGGGCTTCACGGGCAACACCTCTGACTCTGAACTCTTGCATTCAATTTATTAGTGCATGTTGGGCATTTTCAAAATTCTGCTCTTCAGTAAATGCTTTGTCCTTAAATCTGGGGTCCAGAATGACTGCAGCAGCATACAAATCGCAAGTCTCAAGATCTTCATATCTATTCTTCAGAGATGCAATCAAGTCATGCCTGACAGCACCAAGGCCATGAACTTTCATGTTTTCCAACTGCTTCAGAATGCTGTTCACAATTGGTATTATTTCGGAAATTGTGACAGTTTAAGTAGAAACAGCCAATGTGTAGGGACATGTCATTTTCGCGAATGGCGGATTTACGATTTTTTACGCGAATTCGTGATATTTTTCACGAATTACGCGATAATAACAAAAACTTGCCAAATCACGATTTTTTTTACGAATTTTACTAATGCGCCGACCAACCTTGCAAGAAGACTATCGACCGATGTGATACTTCTATCATCGCCGTTTTTGCCTGCTTGCTAAGTGCGAAACTGAAAATATAGCCCATTTATTTTATAATATAAGTGTTATTTTTCACTTTTGTTAACGTCATATCGTTCACAACGATTTATTTCAGCGGTGTTTTGTGTTTACGTTTTTCTTGACTTAGTGCGCGCCATTTTATTACTACGCAGTTCAGTTAATATTTTCGTAGTTGCCTACTCTTTTGTTTTCGTTCCAGGAAAGTTTTGTTCAGAAAATTTCTCACAGAAATTACCGCTACTGTGATGATTTTTGCGTTTCGCTTTCCGCATCCGGTTTACTTAACGGCAAACGCATGCTAGTTTAAGGTGTTTCGTGGGCGAAGGTGACGAATTCGTGGTTTACGTT
>PNEQ01000610.1:9097-25808 GCA_003012365.1 Medauroidea extradentata | reverse complement strand
TAAGTATTGAAAAACTATAATATGTAGAAAAACAAATTTAAACAACACTGGTAAACATATTGTGTTATATGTGCTCTCGTTTAGGTGTAAGATATAAAATTATCAAAGAAGTAGTGGAAATGAGTGACACGCCTAAGTTGACATCACGGCAGAACATTAAATATATACTCTATTTTGTTTGATAACCGAGCATTATGACACAGTGGTACCGAGCGTGGTGTAGCAGCGGTAAAACTCTCGACCCGCATTTGATTCGGGAGGACCCGGGTTCGATACCTGGCTCCGACTAACCTGGTCTCGGTTTTCCGCAATTTTCCGAAATCACTCCATTCGAAAGCTGGGATGGTTCCTTAACAAAGACCATGGCCTACTCCTTCCCCCTTTTCTTCCCTGTGCTGTTCAAGGACACGCAAAAGCGTCCAAATAAATAACACCCACTCCCTCACCTTAAATGTATTATCAGCAGACAGTAAAACTGACAAAAAACAGACATTCTTCAGTTCCCATACATTGGTTTTGAGTGATCAATTTTATAATCGTAAACTACTCCAACCACGTTTTTGGTCTTCAGGCAGATGCTACAAAAATGGAAGAGATCTTCTGTTGTCTGCAGTAGTTATGATGATTAAAATATAAGTGATAATAATTATTTCTTAATGAAGTGCCCGTTACAATTAATGTAGTGAATTAATATCAGTGGAGTATGTGATCTGTTTCTTATTTTAAAGTATTAGAAAATGTCATTAATTACAAATTTTAAGTGTGATGATATACAAATTGAAATACCAATTAGAATAATGAAGGATATAATATTTTAAAGCTCAAAATCCTGATGTAGTGCACCTCCCGAGCTTCGTAACGTGGCTGCGATCTGGCAACAGCGCGCGCCATAAGCTCTGTACTGCAATCTAAGGTTGGGACGCTCTATAGAGTTTAGTAGTATGCAGAGATTAACAACTACGACTGTGCCCAAGCTGGTTTCTCAGTGAAGTGAAGGAATTGTGCAGGGTAGAAAGAGAAATGGACAGGTGCTTCAGGTAAAATCGTTGTTAATATTATTGAGGGTAGATACAAGGAATCATGTAGCTATGACTGTAGCGTAGAGAAAAATAAATAATTTTTTTCTCTTTTCTTCGGCATCCATTTGGAACAAGTTTGCCTATTGAATTACATCAATATTCCAGTTTAAAAGTGTGTTTTGTTTTGCTCTAATGATAAACACAAACAGTAAACAGAGAACACACATTAAACGTAATGTTCTTATTGTCTTGTGGAAATGTGTTATGTTTGATTTTACAGCAGAAATTTTATGATGATATTCTCAGGAACCAAGAACAGTTGTCAGTTTGGTTTTTTCTGTAAGAATTTTTTTCTATGATTTCGTAGAAATATTATAACAGGGTTCTACTCCGTACATTAAACATTTACCGAAGTCCAGTATTATTATATTAGATTGTTATATCTTAATGTTTGAGTTCATCGATCCTCAATTTCAACTGTCTCAGCCCTATAAATAATATGCCAGTCACGTGTGTGTGTGTGTGTGTGTGTGTGTGTGTGTGGAGGAGGATATGACAGTGGTGTGGGCTTGGTTTGTTGCAGGCAAGTGACAAGAAAGTGCTGTTTGGTTACTGGCCAGGCCTGTTGCCTGATGGCACGCCTGGGCCCCAAGCTCGCACGCTCGCAACCTGCCTCCTCAAGGACTCTTCACCGCGTTGCCGGTTAGCCGTGGCTGACATTCTTGTGAGCCTGCTACCGGGCTCACGCCCATTTCTGCTGCACGCGCAGGCCAGGTGAATGTACTACCACCCTTTTATCTAGCCCTTTCAGGAACTTTGCACACTGTAAGTTGCTCTAGGTGCCCAAGTGGTCAGGTGTTGGTTTTCCCAATTCTCCTCCTTCACGACGAGGGCAGCATTATTTTTCGTGTTGCCTCTAGAGTTGGTGTTAAGTTTTAGTGTAAATGTAGCCAAAAAAAGCAGTTATTTCAGATAGTCACCTGATAATCACTTTTTTCTATATAGTTTTCAGATTGGAATAGAGCAGTCTGTTGAGAAACTTCTTCGGAGACACCTCTTTAATGAAAATGTTTTAAATGCAGTGTTCTCATTTGTGTGCAGAGTTTTATTTTTTTTCGATGCAGAAAAAAATTAATTTTAGTGATAAAAACATTACAGACATGTCTCGGTTTAACGACTCTCAAGGGACTGAAAAAAATTGTCATTAAATTGAAGGAGTATTTAAACTGAACGATAAAAGTATGTTGGGACTGTATATGGCAAAAAAATACAGTTGTTAAAGTGAAAGAATCGTTAAACTGGAAGACCTTAAACTGAGATATCACTGTATTTGGCAGTTTGTTACTGTGTCACTGTTGTGGCCCAGTACAGTTTCTGAGAAAAGTGCATCTTTTTGGAAAATTTTTACCAACTTTTACCTCGCACCAACAGTTGTGCTTTAAAACCACATTTTACTCATGAAATTTCTGTTCATTTAACTCTAACCTGAAAATTACTATTAGTTAATATAAATTGATTTGCCAAAACTAGTGTATTCGAAAAAATATAGTACCCAAGAATGGCATACTTGTCTTTCCCATGTTCCCGAATAAAAGCATCAGTGCAGGTTAACATGAAACGTTCAAGCATCAAGACCATTTACTTTTGATTTTTGCTACGGTGTCAGAATATTGTTTGTTGTACTAATAATTTATTTGAATAGATAGTCCCATACTGTTTAAAATGATACCATAGAAGAACGTTAAGACCTCTCTTTTCACATTTGTAACAATAAACATTAATGCAGCTCATTTACAATTTTTTTTTATTTGCTGCTTGTCAGAATATCAGAATATGTACTGTTAAATAACTTGTATAATATTTTTACCAAGCAGATGTGTGGTCAGTTATAGTTTTACAGAAGAGCTCATTGATTAAATGTTTATTATTAGCTGAAGAGTACTGTATTACGTGGTGCGTGTGCCATGTAATGAAACAATCTTGAATCCAAAATAATTTTAAGCTTTGTGGTATAATACTGTTGCCATGTAGAGACATCAATGGCTGGGTTCTGTGTCATACTTGCTAAGACTTCACTGTTATCTGAATATGGTGCAACTCATGACATAACTGTACACCATTGTTATAAGTTTTACCTGACTGTGCTCTAGGGGTATGCAAATGTTCAAAAAATTCAAATATATTCAAATAATAGATTTTTATTATTTACAGTTGAAAAAGAATACCAGATTCACACATTTTGAACTGTCCAGACAATTTTGAATAGTGAATTTTAAACAATTTTCTACATTAATCTCTGCTGATAACATGGCTATATAGTAGACCCACAATTTTACGAGGCCTCGCAGTGCCCAAGAGTGACTTTGTAAAACCGCTGCTTCATAAAATCCAGTAGTGTACTTGTAAAATGGAGGGTAGACCTCATGGTATTCGAGAATGACGTAGTAAAATCCAGTACTCGTAAAAATGAAGGGTTAGGTCGCAAGGTGCTGAAGAATAACCTCGTAAAATTACTGAGTATTAAATTACAGTTTTTAAATATTTGGGGTTCTGCTGTATCTAATTACAAGCATTAAAATAATCAATCGTCATAACCAGAATTATTTTCCTGCACATAAGAAGCCATAGTCATATTTTGTCGGTGTGAATGCCAACCACGGCAACCAAACCAGTGTATGTTAGGAAAAAATGTGTATTGCAATCACATGAAAACTGAACTATTATCTAATTCTTGCATAAGTTTTTACAGACTATGGGACATTTATATTGGAGTTATGATTTTTACATTACATATTTGCACTTTATGTAATTACCTCGAGAACTCTGGCCAGTTTCTATCTGTGTCTAAACAAAATTGGCAATTTGCGTGAAACATCAGCTAGTTTCCGTTATTCAGTTACTTGTAAGTTGTGCATAATGAGCACATAAATTCCATTATACAGCAAGAACAACTAATGTCATAAAATGGCTGATCTTGCACATCAAAAGAAGCAATTTTCGTATGTGATATCACATTAATGGTAAACTTTTTAAATACCGTATTTCACCGCATAACCGTCGCACATTTTTTGCCAAGTTGGATGCAAAAAATTGAAGGTGCGGCCATTATTCGAGGAAAATTCCAGTGGGAAAAATTTTTTTTTAACCAACAATTTTCGTCACTAACCCTATTTATATTAAAGTAACTCAATATTTTTGACAGAAGTATTGACGTATGAACTCTGAAACAATGACTAAATTTCTATAACTTTCTAGACCTTGGAGGTTAGGTTAGTTTCGTAATTAAATGTGGACATTTGGTGGGAACACATTTCGTGATTAGCAGTATTTACGGGTAAATAGGCACTTTTGGTTATTAGAAAACCGATAAATCCAGTAGTTTTCTAAGTTCCGTTTCGCTTGAAGTTTTTGTTTTCGGCTTCTGCGAGTCCGCTACCGTTTATTGCAGTTGCAGTGTTTACAAACTTTCGTTTTTATTTTGCAATATCATTGATATACTACGTTCAGTTAGGAAAGTCCACGCGCAAGACAAACACACAAGATGGCGGACTGTTAAACTAGTAACACTATGTTCCATTTTCATTCCAACGGAATATGTTGGTACTAACTATAATTGATTCTTGCGGCCAGGGGTGTTAGACGTACCAGGATCCTGGTACACGTACCAGGTTTCAGGATGCTGTACCATGTACCAGGACACTTTCGTCCTGGTACGCAAAAGTACCAGGATTTCAGAATTTTGCATTCAAATGTATTAAAATCCATCATTAAACCGTATTTTCAGCAAAACCCTGCAAACAAAAAAAATTTGTTTCGTCACGATACTACTTCTGAATTCAGAGAATGAATCTGCGCATATAGTTATTGCAGGTTATTGCATCATTCAAGCTTTGGCAGACGTGAACATCTGATTTTCTGTTAACTAAGAGTATTCTTTGAACATTTGCAATGTATTATTTTCTTAAAATACTTAAGATGTGATTTAGTACTTCATATTTTTTCATGCCTGTCAGCATTTGCGATCTTTTTTTACCACGTACCAGGTTTTCGTTTAAAGTACCAGCTTTTTTGTGGTGTCAGTACCAGGATTTTGGAGTCACCATCTAACACCCCTGCTTGCGGCAACCATTTTGTCCTAATAGTATCATACTTGAGCGTAGTTAACATCTCTGATGCCAAAACGTAAACAAAACATTGCAGTGCGATGAAAGTATTTATACCATCTGTCATCTCAAAAATTAGATGTGACAATTACGCGATGGCAACGATTGTGCGATGAAATACTGTACGTGCCAATGTGTAGGGTATGTACCATATCTGCCGGTATGTAGGACGACCCCACATATAAGACGAGTCATGATTTTGAAGGTACAATATCTTGAAAAAAAGTAAATTATTAATTTCGAAATTACCGACAGAATAATATTTTTTTTCTTTTCCAGAAATATTAAAAATTTAGTTGAAATATTTTAATGCATTTATTACTATTATATAAACCTCATAGGAGACACATAAACCAACAAAATTGGCACCCAAGAGCCAAGGAAATGCATGGTGGCGGCACACATGGCCGGCGACATCATCGGTTGCCGGCAGCTGTGCGCGACTTGGCAACGCCGGACTTAGGCACGTTGCGCGCTAGGTACATGGCAACACTGAGCTACAATAGCTGCTTGCAAGGTCATTGTATTCCTGTACAATGTTGTCGCGTGAAGCCTAGCACTAGACACGTGAATTTGTAGTACGGTACCTAAGTCCTAGTTTTCTGCACCCAAGAGTTTTGTGCTGGCGAGACAAATGATCTAGTCACGCGGTACCTAGATCCTCGTTTCCTCTGCCTGAGAGACTATGTACTGGCGAGACAAAGGATTTAAGCATGCGGACTTAGATCTTCATTTTCTCCGCCCGAGAGTTGTGGGCTGGCGAGACAAAGGATCTAGGCACGCAGTCCAGCTGCATGGATCACCGCTTCACTGCGAGGTAAAAGTGTCCTTTGTTATGAATATGATGCTCACAAAAATTTTGTACTGTAAATTTTATTTAAAAACTTGGGCACTAGTTTTTATTTGTAATGAAAAACACAATTTCTTGAAGCTTCGCAGCTTACAGCTTAACTTTCAAACAATTTTTAGGTTACAACAATTTTCGCACTTTCATATAAGATGAGTAGCAATTTTTGAAGGCCAAAAATATGTAAAAAAAGTTGTCTGATATGCCGGCAAATACAGTAATTAATAGCATTTTGATTAAACAGAAGTTAACCTCATTGTGCAAAAATACTGCACATAGTTGGAGGTACTATGACACGGCACATGTTTAGTGAGAATATACAAATTAACAATTGAGGTTGGGTTAACAATCTTTATTTATGTATGTATTTTTTTTTTTCAACAAGGGGTGTGTCATTACATTATTTAAATATGTAAAATGTGGGGTTAAGGGTGAGTTTAAATGCATTTGTAACAATGTTGGCAACAGAACATAGTCTGTTCACTGCGCTTTAGATGGTTATAGAGAGTCACTGGTTAGTCTACATAGAGAAAATTTTCAGCTTTAGGTGCACAAAGAGTAACCAGAGTAGAATTTTTGAATTTAATTGAAGGATACTTATCATGGTGATGAAGGACGTAAAAACAGTAAAGTTTGATGATTGTATTAACAAAGCAAATTAAATTTTTATTTGTAAATGCAAGATTACATCCATACTCATAGTCATTAAAAATTCAAATAGTATGTGTCAGGCTAGATTGAAGAGCAAAATGGACCACCTACATTACTAAACAAATGGATTATTAGTATCAAACACAAAAGGCTGAGTAAAATTCCAATATAACTCACGTTTCAGAACAAAATTGACTGAACAAAACAATAGTGGAAATTTCT
Source organism: Medauroidea extradentata (assembly GCA_003012365.1). Classification (NCBI taxonomy): domain Eukaryota; kingdom Metazoa; phylum Arthropoda; class Insecta; order Phasmatodea; family Phasmatidae; genus Medauroidea; species Medauroidea extradentata. The sequence continues at coordinate 18,906 of PNEQ01000610.1, read as the reverse complement.
ATTAAATATCAAATTTTTAATACTCGCCAGCCATTTCCAATTTTCTTTTTTGCAATCGCAACCATATTCAGAGATAAAAATATTATTGATTACTCAGTGAACAAAAAGTAGACTTACCTACAATACACAGAGTAAACAGGCATCGAGAAGTGCATTCATTGCAGCACAAATAATAGTATAATTAAAAAAAAAACAGCAACCTTTTCAAAAACTATTAAAAAAATTTTAATTTGTTCAAAAAGTGTCTGAAACACTAAAACCACTAACTATTTGCACACCCCATATGTACCCGTAAGCCTTGATAAGTTGATATATTTTGTGCCGTGTGCCCGTGATAACATATAGTTCATATATAGGGCCACGATTTTATAGCGAAAAGATTTTTGTAACATTTGGTTTCAATGCATTATGTGCACATCTGCAGCTCTGCTACATCTTCTTTGATTGTATGAGTTTACTCTGACTTGCCTTGGCAAATTACAAACGTACAGAGTCACAACAATCTTATTCAGTTTGATGCAGTCAAATGAGAAACGTGTCAGAACGACACACTGCCAATAACCATGAGGCATAGCTGCTGATGTGCACGTGAGACACTGAATCAAAGTGGGGCAAAAATCTTTTTGCGACAAAATCATGGCCCATTTTGTGTATCATCATTGCCTTTTAGGTAGAAGGTTTTGGTTACAAACTCAGTAACTGTGGTAAGGCTAAGTGTTTCTTTGAATCTCAACTGTATGAATATAGTTTTTTAAATAAGAATAAATGTAATTTGTTGCATAATGTATTCTTAAAGTTATAAATAACAAGGTTTTACTTTTTTTTTTTGTTGCCAGATTTGTTAGAATATGCCTCAAACATTTTCCCCTGCTTTTTCTAAGTTGTTTTGTCTAACTTTGTACCTGGTTTTCTTTCCCTTTATTTTTATTTTTTTTTTGAATTCGTGTTGACAACATTATTAGAATTTATTTTATACACGGATAGGTAAAATCTAATAAATAGAACATAAGTGTGATTATGTAATTGTAATGGGATTTTTACGTATAATATAATTGATATGTTCATTGTAGTTCATTATTTAAGGTGCTGGCTGGTCAAGTGACAGCACCGTATCAACTTTGTGTTGTGCTTGTCTGTGCAGCGACAAGCAGACAGCATTCACCTCATTCTCCGTGGCTGTAGGCAACATGGTGCAGGAACTCCACCGTGTACTGTGCCTTGCAGCACTTGCAGAGAACTCCCTCGTGGTTCTGGTGGCACTACTACGCTGCCTAGCAGCACTTGTGCAAAACACACCGTATCACCGACTGCCACCCTCCCTTGCGCCTCGCGTCATCTCCGTTGCTCGCAACTTTCTCCAGCACACAGGTACGTCTACCACCCCTTTTCTCCTCCTTTACAAAGTGAAAAAAATTTTTGTTCTTTAAGAAAATTAATTTCTACAATTGTTGTAGTTCTACTTGTGAAGTACAGTATGGTATGTCTGCAACGCACAATACATATTGTATTTCCATGTTTGCATTTGATAGAGTCTTGAAAGGGACTCTTTGTTCATAAAAACATGGTTTTATTTTCTAATTTATTTGCATTTTTATAAAATAGTATTTTGGCAAGTAGTTTTCAAAGATGTTTTGTAAATATACTGAATTAGTGTAGTATGTTTGAGGACCGCTGTTCACCTATCCCCTTCCCAGAAATAGAATGGTGTATGTAGTTGTCACAGTGCTGACTTAGAGAGAGATGGTTGTGTTGAATGTATTTGCAAGAGTGGGAAGGGAAGGTAACAAGCAACTCTTGGTGACATTTTCCATCATCCATCTGCATGAGCTTGAGGAAAGGTTTGTCGTCTGGTGTAATATGCATAATGAATACCAGTTTTAGTGGTGTGTATCACTTTAAACATAATTCTTGTTTTGAAATGTTATGAAAACATCATTTCTTATCAAGGTTGTTGTAGGTGCCATATAATGTGTTCAATGACAGTTAACTGTATTTCTTGGAAATTCACTCTACTGGCCAGCATGGCTTGTAGTATTTTATCATGGGTCACTGTGTGTGCAGATGCAAAGGTGCAGGTGGCTAGCCTGACACTGTTGGGCTCGTTGGCATCTCTGGACCATGGTGGGGGTGTAGGGGTGCAGGCAGCACTGCTCAGCGAGGAGGGTGGTCGCCCCTGGCTGCTGGAGACATGCCTGCGTCTCCCAACCCTGGCTGCATGTCCTGTACCTGTACGGGTGGAGGCACTGCAGCTGCTTGCTGCCCTCACTTCTGCGCACCTGCCCGCCTCTGTTCTGCCTGTGCTCCCCGCTACAGTAAGCATGCTTCACTGTGCTCTCGCCGACCATGATCCTACTGTACGTCTTCATGCAGCTCGTGCCATCGAAGCTCTCTGTGCTGCTCTTCAGCGCACCCCGAGCACTTACCCTGGTACGTCCTACTCTGCAATACTTCACTCCGTAAAACTGTAGACTCCTTGATTCATCAATTACTATATGGGTTATGTTAAAAATGAGTGTGTTTGCTGGCAACTATTTGACTAGGTGATACCTAAATCAGTGCTCCTCAACACATCCATTGTGCTGATTTAATGAAGAGCCTATACCAGTTTAGTTTGTTACATATGCAAAAGGCAATGTAGGAATATATTTTAAACGTTTGAATAAATCTAAAAGTTAACTAATTAGGGCCTAATTGATACAATTTTACAATAATACAGTAAACCCCCTTAACAAGAGCCATGCACCGGCATGTGCACACTTACGTAAGCATGCCACACACACACAGGGTTAGTCTCTTAGGCACCTGTCTACATTGTGAAAGGTCCTTGGTTCTTATATCGGCTCGGACCTGGATGTTGTGTTTTTCTCCACACACCCTTTCACCTCATTTTACTCTCATCAGCTCTTAGTACCTTGTTGTTAGAGGGCCATAAAACTTTTTCACCTCACCACATGCTCTCACACTCATGCCCGCACACACACATGCCCACACACACACACACAGAGACATGCAGACACACACATCCTCACACAAAGTTATGTATGTGCACACACATACATTCAGGAACTACTCTGCATCCAGGTTGTCTTTAAGACCTGCTTGAACTTAAAGCCTTTGTAGATTGAAGTTGGCTGATGACAATGCGAATTAGTGGTAGGCTGTTATTAGCTAGTTGTTCAGCAGTTAATGACTGTTGGTACAGTGAAGCTGTGAAACAAATAAAAACTTTAAAAATGCTAGAAACTTCGGCTGGTACATAGTTGAAGCGGGCGCCGGGTGCGTAGGCTGCCCGCGCAACACCAACATATGTGAGACATGATGACTAACGCTGCCTTATCTTCTAATGTTCCCCCTCACTTCTCCACGTTCCCTCCTGCCTGAACTTCCCTCTCACACTCCTCCACGTGTCCTCATCTCAGCTACACAGTTAGATACGCGGTGTGGCATAGCAATGGTAATTTACAACCTTTTTTGAGGAACCGTGAAAAATCCGGGTCAAAAAATTGAAAATTTAAGGAAAATTGTCCGTGTTGCAATTTCCTTTGTGAGTGCTGTGCTGTAAGGAACACGCCGCTAAACGTAGGTACAATCCCTCCTGACTGTCCACACCAGCCAATAAACATTCACCCCAACCCTTTCCCCACGAACAAACCAGATTGTGCTTGCGTCCCCGCGCATGAACTGCCGACTGTCTGATAGTCACGTGCAACTAGCGTCCTGTCTCGCCACAAAGCAGAGTCACGTGTTTGTTTTTCCTCTCCCACTTGGCGACTCTCTCTCATGTTTCCGTGTCTTGTGATGGCCCAGGGGGATGGGGGTGAAATGAAGAGACGACACTGTTTTTTTTTCGCCCTCGTTTTCAGCACAGGGGAAAAAAACAGCATTACACTCAGTCTGTAAAAGAAAAAAATCCAGCGTTATCTCATCTTTTTTTCTCTAGCTGCAGAATTGAGCTCGGCTTGACCTTGACAACTTCCGCTGTATTGATCACTCGTCATGTGGCTATGAAAATGCTGCAGCGTATAACGGCCTACGGCGCAAACACAAGACAACAGTCCCGTCTCTGTGTGCGGTATGTGGGCTGATAAGGTTTTTGCTTTATGCTTGCTCGACAGTGGAGCAATAAGAGTGACTGCAGCCAGCGTGCCGAGAGCCATTTCATCTCTCTTCGCAGTACAGACCATTAAACTGATGCGTTGTGCATGGTTTCGTGATTTTTCCAATAGGCCTACAACTTTTAGCGACAAGTAATTCAGTAGTTATTTTATACGTGACAGCACCTTGAAAAGTCAGTTTTTTGCTCTTTTGAGTGTCTCTAAATTTGCGTTCATAATAGACGTTCCAGTTTTTAAAAAGTACAGACTTTTTTTTTAAATGTTTGTTCTTTGATACACACGTTCATTAGTATTGCGTAAATCCTTATAATGGCGACAGGCTGTAACAGTTCTTGAGCAATTAAAAAAAATACTCAATGGCTGTACTGAAAAGTTTTAAAATCGTTGCCGTATACATTCGTATAAATAATACGATCTGTTCTGTTGTGGTCTGAATGTGCTTCGCGCGAGACAAACAGGATGAATCACGTGCGCACAAGCTGCCCGGAGGCAAGCCAAGGCCAGTGGCCCAGCCATTCCCCTCCTCCATCATACACAACCAGACCGAGCTCTGTGGTGTCTGTTGGATCATGTTTGTGTAGTAATATGAACTTATGGGCAAAAATACCAGCAATATTGTGCAGGCTAAAAACTGTGGGGGAAAGACCTTACATGGAAAAAACATATCTCGTGTTGCTTACAGTTTGGCTACTACAGACTCAAGACATCTATATAAATATAAACACATCCTAACATCAGACATCAAACTAAAACTTTGTGACTCATTGGTGTTGTCACCCTTCAATTATTGTGCAGGACTATTTGTTGATCTAGACAAGAAAGACCAGTACAGAATTAAAAAGCTTCGTAATGTGTGTACGATACGTGAACAATCTAATGAAAAAACAGCACATTAACGAGTAATTAACAAAGACTAACTTGCTGGATATGCCCTGCACAATAGGTGCCAATTTCGCTATGTACCTAACTCAAATGAAAAACATTCAGCATTTTCAACTGCCAAATTTTCTTTTTACAAAATTTCTCGAACAATCATTTAAACATTATTATAATATGAGACCAAAAAATTAACATTCAACTGTAAACCTTCCCATGATCACATTTTTTTTTTTCATAATTTTTTTATGTTTCTAAAAATTTTATTTTATGCATTTTTAAGAAATATACATAGATTATAGTATGTGTGTATAGTTCTAGAATGATAACTAAATGACTTAATTTTTTTATTTCTATTAACAATGATTTTATACACTAATTAATTTACCTTTTATATTAGCATCACACATTGTTTTTCTTGTGCAGTATTAGATTTTATGAAGTGTTTTCATAACTTTTGTAATGTTACAATACAGTACCATATTTTGTAAGCGTATAAACAAACACTGAAAATGGAAAACCAGCCTAATGCTGAACTTTGTATGTGTATAAATAATTAATTAAAAATAAATCCGACATTTTTTGTCTTCGTTTTTCAAAAGTCGTTAGTTTGGTGCAAGCACGTCTGTGCTCTGCGTATTTCATACCAAATGATTGTGAGCGCAATTTGAAAAGTTGACTGTTAGGACTATAAGAAAAGGAGAAATTGCGAGTGAATGCTGTTCCATCTGTGTCTATTCCACATACACACGGAGAAAAGTCGGTGACGACAGCAAATAAAACAGCTCAGATAACTTACAATATTACTTAGTAACGTTATTAAAAATGAATATTTTCTGTGTTTGTAGGTTGCATAGTGACGTTCAGTAAGGGGTGTAACTATAATCGCTATATGAAATTATATAGAATATATTTGTGAGTAATGTGTACAATACATTTTGCTTCAAACCGCATCAACAAAATTGATGCAACAAGAATAAATTTAATTCAGGTTATGGTGCCTGTCTATTTGCCATGTATTTATGTGAATGAAGCACGGTTGGTAAGGACGACGTTGACGACACATCTACTGCAGTATCACCTTTAACGCAAGGCACTGAAATGGCGTGCATTTTTATTGTGGAAACTTCGCCTGACTGACACTTTGAGCAGTGATATTCCCTACATATTTATTAGTAATAAGTTTTAAATGAAGTTCAATGTAGGTTTATATATTATAGTTTCACACTAATTACGTGAGTAGTTTTCGTAGGTATAACAGGTTGAACTAGATATTTACAGTAATTTTGAGATACATACTCCAAAATTATCGTTAGAATAAATGTCATGTATTAAAACTACCATTCCTACATTGTTTTTAATGTGCATGTTTTTGTTGATGCACGTATTGGACGCACGTAGTTAGAAAAAAAATTTTGCTATCACACTGCAGCACAGTTTACAAGGCAGGTAGGCTAGGCGGACCCCTTGAGCTTCATTGTTACCAACTTTGCTGTCAGATCCCTTTAGAAAAATACTTAAGCTGTTATAGTTAGTGCTATTACAAAATTTACCTATATTTCAATCTATTTTTTTTGGTGTGAACGTAGTATGCAAAATTTACACTTAAATCGGCCGACATTCAACAATAGGAAGTAGGGGGCCTTTTAAAGACTTATATAATAAACAAAGAATTGTGAAATGTTAACTTAAATCCTGTGAAATTTATCTCGTATCACATTGATCCTTGTGTCATAACACTAAAAACTTGTATTAAGTTATTGAAATTTCACAGATGAATTTGTTTACAGTATACCTGTTTAATTTATTTCAATGTTTTATTTGGTAAAATATATTTTTCAACATATTTGGTCAGTACAAATAGACTGAATCCATTTTATTATTTAAAGTTTTTGAACATATATATTTTTACTGATTTAAGTGAAAATATATGATGCAAGTAATTCCTTACTGTAGGCCTATAGTTTTTTTTTTTATATATAAATTTTCCTATGAAAACTCAGACAGACGCAGTAGTCTACAGTCGTTACACGGTTTGTAGGAAGGGGTCCATGTATCCAGAAATATTTTGTGTACATACAAGGTGCAGAAGTGCTAAGGGTAAATCAGGCATGCACATTTAAGCGAAAATGTGTAAAAACTGGTTTAGGGTAAGTGCCGTACGCAATGAGGGAGGTTCGAGACTTCAAAAGACTTTTATAAATATAAACAAAGGTATTTATACTTTATTAAAATATAAAGAAACAAAAGAAAATAACTCGTAAGACCTTAAATATTATAAGCTGCCTAAATATCTCAAGAAATTCAGTGAAATACTAGATATAGAATGATAAATTCTAATGGTAATTCTTCCTATTACGAAATACTAGTGTATAGGTAGGGTACATCCATTTGTTCATGGATTTCTGTTTCATCTACTGCGGATTCATAAATAAGACAAATTTTGAAGGTATCTGAAAAAAATGTCAAGTTAAAAAAAAAAACTTTACATTTGTTGAATGGTTAGGGTGGTGACTGGACAGAAAATCAAGTTTTAAAATTTTCGTCTATGAGTTTAATATTATTTTACTTCTCTGCCATATGGTTCGGTAAAGTGCTCTGTTATAAAGTATGTTCTTTAAAACTGAATAACAATGTCACATCTATTGTACTTTGTATTTTTAAGTTGATATTAATTTATTATTTGATATTAAGTACGTTATAATTTGTGTGAAATAATAGGCTGTAAAAAATGTTTACCGTAACACTTAGGCGTGACGGAGCAACATCTAAAACTTATCACTCTGCCTCGAGAAAACTGTTGAAATTTGAGGCGATTTTATGGCAGAATATTACAAATAAACTATTCTTTTTGGCATAATAGGTTTAAAAATGCCATGTATGTAGAAACATGCTACTTTAGACAAGTTTTTTTAATGTGTTTCAACTGGGTTTTGAGTGAAAATGTAGTTACGATATTATAATTTTTTTACTAAATAACTAAGGCACGTACACAAAATTGAAAACGTTCGTAGGAAGCACCACGGTGTGTAGGAAAAGTCATAAAATTTGGTACAATTTACTGCAGTGATGTCATGAAACGAGCGAGTTGAGTGACAAGTTGCGTCTGTCGTTAGTGCAGTGCAGCGTGGCGCACAGGCCGGGTCGTCATGTGCTGACAGCCAATGGCTTGTGAGTAGTCTGAGCGGCTTCTCCCTGGCTAACTAGAGTGCAGCATACATTGCCATGGATTGTTCGCCCATGTTCTGCGCAGCCAGCCATTGCCAGCTTTGTTCCAACATGCTGTGCATGGTGCTATGCAGTATTTATACTTCTGGGGTATAATTTCATTACATTTGTACGCAAAAGTAAATTAAATTCAAACAAAATAGTGAAAAAGTTCTGTTTTCATTCGAGCATACATATTAACAATAAGGGGTGTGGGTGTATACTTTTGGGGTATAATTTTCTTTAGTTTTTTTACGCAAAAGTAAATTAAATTCAAACAAAATACAGTAGAATCCCGTCATTGCGAACACGGACATAGCAAAGTATTTTTGAGGAACCGTCAAAAAAATTGCAAAAAAAAAAACCATGAAAATGTGAATTTTATGAGTAGAAACATGTATGGTGAGTCGTGTGAAGCAAGCTTGCAACGAGATTTGTGACCATGTGAAGAAGGCGTGCGGCGATGTACGTGACCTTGTGAAGTGAGTAGGTATTTGTTCGACGTGGCCAAGCGCATCAGCCCGCTGCTCTGTCGCTTGGGTCTAGATCCTGTGTATGGTTAACAAGAAGAGGGTTGCTCGGATACTTGCACAAATGAGAGAGTTCAATAATCTCTCTCTCCCTCCCTCAACCTGCTTGTACATAAAAAAACCACAGCCAGCCAGCAACACGTGAATGGAATGGGGTGGACAGGTGGGGGTTGAGATAAAAAGAGGAAGGCTCGATGCCAGAAACACTGTTGTCAAGGGCTCCCAAAAGGCTTCCGCTCAGCTTAGATGACGACACGGCTATTTGGAACAAGAACTGCGTGTTCTGACTGAATAACTGCGGACATATTCTGTTTCTTCACTAAGAATAATTGCCGCCGGCTGTGCTATACCTGAGTCACACACACACCACATGTACCGAAGAAATGCCTCTTGGGAGAAACGATAGCGCTGTCTCTTTCCCTCACACACGCTCCCACACAACTACTCATGCTTATCTCTGCTCAGCTTGCTACTGCTCATATTTTACTCCGTAGACCTTCAACTTTTTGAGAAGAGCAGCAAGGACGGTGGATGAGAGGACGCCTCCTGTGTCAGTGCATTTGCTGTTCTGATTCACCTTCATGCTCACACAATCGGCCGTACGTGTTTTTATCTTTTAGTTTAGTAGCAATTTCAACAAACGTCCCATAAAGTTGAGCGAGAAGCAATAAATCCTTGCGGACTGGCCTTTGCATTATTAAAATACCGTACACACCGCCAGGAATAACGTGGGAACAAGAGTAAGTTACATTTTTTTTTGTCTTGGAACGAGCCTGTAGCTGAAGGGGAAGAAAGAAAAATAAGTAAAAAAAAATCATGGGTGGTGGACCGTGTGAGAAACTGTCTATCTAGATTTGGTAGCGCTCACGTAGGTCAGACATGTTTTCTGTCGGCACACTGCCGGAAGAAAATAACAAACTTATGACCTTACTCAAAGTTAATGGATACACGTAAGTGCACTTCCGTTACTACTAATTGGCTTCGAATTTAACTTTGTGCCGCCGCTTAACACAGTTTACTAATAGTGCGCAAAAATAAAGAAACTACCAATGTTGGCGTCACTTATTTTTGCTGGCAAATA
>PNEQ01000609.1:38418-72011 GCA_003012365.1 Medauroidea extradentata | reverse complement strand
CGTGTATTATCGTGTGTCTTCGACCACTTAAGCAATTACTTCGTCAAGCCGGAAGTAGCACATATTCAAGCTCGTCGACTTCATGAAGCTATCCTCTGGACACCGACTATGCAACTGGAGTTGGGAAATCGCTTTCTTAAGAAACAAGACCGTCTTGACGAAGTTCTTGCTTAAGTTGGGACTATGAATCCCGCCCTAGCTCTTATCGCTACGCTGTTCCCACGCGTCAAAGGTGGAAATTTGACACTGCGAAGGACTCTCTTGTTCCTACTTTTATAAATATATACATTTTCACTCCTAAATGAGAACAAATGACGAAAATTGGTTTGGCAGTTTTGTTTAAAATCGTCTTATTCATGTTGGCTGATTTTTTTCAAGGCAGTAAATACTATGATTTTAGATAATTATGTAAGAAACGAAACTGTATAATTTCTTGTTTTGAAAAAAAAAATAGCTCTCATGGCAAAACCCATTTTAGACAAAACTGCCAAATAGATTTCCGATGTCTGCTCTCGTTTAAGAAGATAATAATAATAATAATAATAATAATAATAATAATAATAATAATAATATTTATAATAATATTTAAAAAAGTTGAAACAAGAGAGTCCCATAGTACAAATTGATCGGCGGAAATCTTGCATACTCTAAATAGTTCAGCACTTGGCACGATTCAAGGTCGCCCTTAAAAGACTTAAGATGCATCGCTGCTCCCCCCGGTGTTTGACTTGCCTGTGTGGGAAATGGGAAACATACTCCTTGGGCGAGACACAAGTGATCTATACTATCTCTTATCTATGGCGTTGTGGTTATGTTGTGTACGTATGATTGTGGTTTCCCTAGATCGTAACACCTTATTTTTTCTATGATCATAATCAACATATAACGAAAGGTTTAGGAAATTCGTAAGATATTCATTAATCAGCAATGGCATCTTTAGGTGCAAAATTAATGACCCAGTTGAAAAGTAAGGAGTTTCGCGATTATTTAATGAGGTAAGTTTACGAAGTATTTATAACGTTGTAATGGTACTTGTGGTTTGAAAAACATTCTACCTAGATGAATGGTTGATACGTAAGCTGTGTCGTTGTGTGTGGACTGTTATGTGTTTTAGTAAATGAAGAACTTAAAAGTTGATTTAAAGTAGTTTTTGAATCGTGTAATTTTTCGCAGCACTCATTTTTGGGGACCTGTGGCCAATTGGGGAATACCTATAGCAGCAATTGCAGACACTCAAAAAAGTCCACAGTTCATCAGTGGGAAGATGACAGTTGGTAAGAATAACCTATTGAGTTTTCTCACTTAATCTGAACATAACCATCAGTATTTCTTAGCTTAATGATGCCACAGCCACACTTTTGGGGGCTGTAGAACTGTGTATCACTTTGAATAAAGTACTTAGGTCAGCCTATGTCAAATCAATAAACTTAAGGTGCCTGTCCACTTGGGCATGGTACGTAGTGACTCAGCGCAGTGCATCCCCTACCTCTCCTCCCGGTTCAGTTAGATGCAAGTAAATGGGCACCTGCGCGCTTGGGCAGAGCGCAGTGTGCTGTGACATGCAGAAAGTTTTCGGGGCAAGCACCAGTTCGCAAAACCACCCCGTCTCGTCGCTGCGTGCAAGGGTGCAGGGGTAATTGCAGCACAACACGCAGTTGCCAGCCATGTTTGTAAATGTAAATTCTCGGGTATCCCGGGATTTGTGTATTCTAGGCAGATACTGACATTTGCAAGCAGCAGACCAGGCTTCAAAAGCAGTGGTCATGTAGAGTTAACTTTTGTATTATTGATAAATATGTGTTTCGTACCATGTGGCAGTAGTTATATACTGTATATTTTTTTATAGTAGTAGGCCTAATTAAATTCTGAAAAATTTATAGCAAGGATTCAACAATGGGGAGCCACGTCTGTAATTAATATTTCACTAAGTAAAGTTCATAAACTAATGCAAGAATCCAAGATTTGAATGCACAGTCCATTGGTGACTGTTCGTAAAAAAAATAAAATTATGAAATTTTCAAACAAAATGCAAGAGTTGGTCTACTAAATTTCTTGCATTTCACAATGCTTTTCCGTCTTTTGCATTGACAGTTTGTTTAAGAAAAACACCAGAACGAGAATGCAAATGCGTTAAAAAATATGTTTAAAAGGTTTCGACTTTGTTTCTTTACAAATTTGTGTTTGATTTGATTGTGTCTTGTTTATTAATTTTTTGGTATTGAGATAGGTTTTTATGAGGTTACTGCCTATACAGAGCAAATACAGGGTTTCCAGAAACTGCAGTATAATAATCCAGGGCTTAATTGGAAATGGAAATGTTAGTGACAGTATGTTGTATGGTGACATTGTAGGTGCTCTATGTGGCAACATTGCGCTGTAGTTATTCCCTTCTTGCTCTCCACAGATATTACTTTCACTGTTCTATCATATTATGAGTGCAGGTTCAAATCCAGAGTAGTCCTCCAAACGTGATTGTACATTTACTCAACACAACATAAATATAATAATACCTGGACATGTAGCGCAACAAGGGACTTTCTGCATGCTGTGTTGCCACGTTGTGCATGTAAAAATGTCGTACACCATTTTATCATTGACTCTTTAAGGCGATTTTATGAATACTGTAATTCAAATTTTGATGATTCAAAAATGTGTTTTTTTAATCCTGCAAAATGTCTCTCATGGCCTTGTAAATAGCTTGCCAGATTAGTAACAAACACAAGTTTAACTTTTTTGTTACTTTATAGTTGGCAGCACTGAATCAAAGATAGCCATCAGCTTTTTCTTGGAAACAGAGTAATTGAGATGTTGGGTTTTGATTGGTCTTGAATGATCTTGTTGAATGCAGAGTGAAAGATGTAAGTATACAGTATCTAGTTTAAAATCTTGTAACTTATTTTTAAAAGTAACATTCATCTGAGTAACACTAAATTGTTACGTCCCACACGTGACAAGCAATAGGTTATAATTGTGTTGGTTGGTGGATAGTTCAGCAAATCTATTTCAATTAGCAATTCGTAAACATATTTTAATACATATTAATGTAGTGTGAAATATAATTTCAACATATATGTATTCCTATACTTTTATTTTATTTTTTATTTATGCTCCACATGTTATAATGTGTACATGTATCTCAGTGATAGCCTTTATCCTAAAGGTGACGACAATTAGTAGGTCATTGAAGTATCTGTAGCTAATATCTTGAACGTGTATTCTGCTTTTCAAACAATATCTTAAAGTCTGGTTGTGTTTTTATTATATTTTTACATAGAATGATGTGAACTGGAACTTTGTAGCTGCAACAATATAAAACTTATTATCGTGTGTTTGATGAATGACGACTATATTCCAAAAATATTCATGTGTTTCATTGCCTTCCTTACTGAAAATTTAACAAGACATTTAACCTAACATAAAAAATACTTTATTTTTGGTAATTTTAGACGTAGCTCTAAAGTTCGACATGGAGTGTCAGCCTGCTACAAGGATGATGAAGATGAGAGAGAATCTGAAGCTAACTGATGAAGAGTATCAGAAGAATGACAATAAGAGAATATCAGACCTCAAGAAGAAATGACGCAGACCATGAGCAAGAAAGAACTTGACGCGGTCTACAGCAATTTTCATCACAATTTTTTTATTTCTTATTTGTACCAGATATTTTTTTCTTATTTTAGACACAAAATGTGACTAAATTTGGCTCTTGTGAAATTTTTTTATCTCTCATAGTTTTTGCATATTGGCTTGTTAGTCATATTTTGCATGTTTCCATTTTAACAACTGCACTAAAACCGTCTGATATACCAAACTAAAAAAAATTACAGTGGATAAAGACATTGCAGGCTACAATGTCATGCTCTAAAATTAAAGAATAAAAATTCCTTGAATTTAAAAAAAAATACTGAAACTGAAAATAAAAATTTTAAAAGTTAAATAATTTTTTAAAAAATACAAATAATTTTTATTCTTTAATTTTAAGAGCATGTCGTTGTAGCCTGTAGTGTCTTGATCCACTGTGATTTTTTTAGTTTGTTATATCAGTTGGTTTTAGTGTAGTCGTTAAAACGGAAACATGCAAAATATGACTTTAACAAGCCATTACGCGAAAACTATGACAGATAAAAATTTTTCATAAGAGCCAAATTTAGTCACATTTTGTGTCTGAAATTATAAACAAAATATCTAGCACAAATAAAAATTAAAAAATGGTGATGAAAATTGCGGTAGACTGCGCCCAAGGAATTAAGGTAGTATGAGAGGGGCAGAAAACTTCTTCAAAGAGCAAGGAAGAGAGGAAAATCCACCATATCAAGTCCAAGGTCATCTAAGACAAGTGGTGGTTTTGTTCTATCATCTTAGTGTTGCCAACAAACATTCAGCAAAGCTACGCTGAAGACATTAAAGGCAGTAGTGGCCAGCATGTAAGTGTACAACCAGTTTTTTGTGAACCATTTCTGTAAAATATTAAAACATTCTGGAGTGTTTATAAGCGCCAGTACAGTTTGAAATGTTCATCTAACCAATCACAAATGCACTGAGTTTTTATCCTGTAAAGCTGCGATGTTGCAACACTGCGCTGTGCACAAAAGAGTTGTGCTCTTCTCTCGTCCTCCATTCTCAGCCTTTCTGCGCATACGCGAAACAAAATGACGTTGCCTCTTGTGGGAGTTTTATTAGCATTGAAGAAGTGCACAGGTCGAACTGTGTTGATGCCTGTTGATCGCGGAAACAGTTACCTTCTTTCACCTCTTGATGGCAGCACCTACTGGCGCAGCAAGTGTTACATTCCCGCAACTATGAAACACCTCGCTAGATGCCAACAGTTAACGTTTTATCTAATACCAGGTCAAACTAACATTCTGAGCAAAAATGTGACACGAGCCTTGAGCAAAACTGGCGAGAAGACGCTGTGGTTTTAAATGTAAAATAAATGTCAATAATTCAGAAGGCAGGTAATAAATGTATACTCACACAAACAGTATTTTCACATATTGCATCCAAGATATGAAATATATAACCCAATAACCTTACTAGAAAATTATATTTTAATATTGGATGTTACAAATAAAGAAAATGTTAATTATAAATTAATTGCAGAAAATGCTAACGTTACAATTAAATTTGAACTAGGTAGAAAATTATACGTACTTACTGATCCATATTGAAATTTGCCTGGAAATTTAATAAAGGAAAATGGAATAACTTTCAGTGCTAATAATGAAATTTTAACCTGTGTTCTGTACATATATATTAAAAAGTTGAGCAAAACAACACAAAATTTAGTGCATAAGAACAATTTGTGACTCTTTTTAATTAAAAATGTTCTCTTCTAATTTTTTCAAGACAGTGTGTGAACATCCATTATCTAACTTCACCGACTGCTAATGTTAAGAGCGTTCCCCAAATCACATAAAAAGTAAAAGGCTGTTGATCATGGACTAGCAGAGCACGTTGAGTTCACCTTTCCAGCAAAATGGACAGTTACGTTACCAAGTACAGTATTCAACGGTAAATGATACTGACTATTCGGTTGTGACATATTTCTACTTTCGTCCAGATATCGCATATACATGCCCAGGTATGAAAGAAAGCATTGTTGTGTGGGAAGGTGGTAAAATGTAACTTTACGACAAGACTACCTATATATGTTCTTACGAGAAGCATGAGCGATGTGATGATAATGTATCTACAATTTTACAAGACAAAGATGATATTTTGCACAGAAACTGATTGATGAAAGGATTGTACAGTAAACTTCTAGCTTGGCTTTCTGTACTCTGATATCTTTCTGTAATGTAGTGTACAAGTAACGTATTATCTTACCACTGCAGTGTAATGAGATAAGACTTTATGCATATATTTAAGATACTTCACAGGTATAACCAATTTGACAGCCCTTAACAGTTTTACAAATGGTAGGAAATTTTCAAATTATTTTAACGTGGAACTGTTAGGCCTATATCTCAGAATGATGACAATGGGTCATTCCATATCAAATCAGAACACTTTTAATAAAAAATTCTGATCACCATCTCAGATGTTAATTACTTTTTGTTTATAGTTAGTATCACTAGAATGTGTGAAGAAGCAATTTTTTTTTTTTTTTTTTTTTTTTTTTAAATTTTTCTGGTGTACAATTTTTTAGAAGATAATTATCAAAAATTGCAAACAAGATTTTTCCACTTTTTCATATACAAAATTAGCTGTAATTCTTGAACAGTTGGTGCTAGAAACCTGATACTGGTTATATTTAAAGTTTTTTAAATGGGGTTTCATATTGTTACAAGTTTGAGACATAAACTTTACATGTGGGCAGTTCCCATGAGTTCTTTTGGGATAGAGGTCTTATAATTAGAAATAAAAGAGTTAAATTAAGTACTGGATTTAATAGCCCACAAAGCTACGAAATACACAAAAGAGTAATCAACTATAACTCTCACAACACAATTAGTTATGCACACAATTACCACTGTGTCACAGACATGTTAATTAACTTTGACAACTAAAGCACAAAAAAATGTCCACCATCAATTAATTAAACAGTACAAATCTCAATAAAATTCAGTCATATATACAATCAACAGTCTTTCAAGTAGTGACAGTGTGCAACCTTAATAGTCCGCCGTGGTGATGAATTGTCGTGTGCTGCGCAGCACCCCGAGTGCAACGCTGTCTTCACTCTTGAGGTCTTCGGTTCGACTCCCGTCGCGTACCTCCTCCCTCTCTGCCTGTCAGCCTGTCAGCCCGCCGCAGCAGTCCTCTTGGTTCGCCCAACACTGCTCCGAAGGTAGCTGCCTGCCACCTCACAGTAGACTCTGACATCACCAAGATGTCTTCACCAGTCTATCTTTACAACCATAGCACCTTCCTCTAGCACGACCAATAGCGAACTCTGCTCGAATTTGTCAATTCAGCCCTTATATACTAGGTAAAACAGTAGGGGGATTACTGCATCACAGGGGTCTAACATTAGACATTTCGTCATGTTTCGGATGTGATTCGAGCCACGTGGGCTGTTTCGCAGGGCAAAAACGCAGTTGGGACAGGTATCTATGACGTAGTTTTGGCGGGATTCCCACCATGAGACACCTGGGCTTTGAGTCATGGGCCAGCCCTCAGGTGTTTCGACACAGGCCCCATCCAGCCCGCCCTCAGAAACACAGCATGCAACAATATGATATGTAACACAGTGGCATTAGAAAAATATTTTTTTTTTTTTTTTTTTTTTTTTACCATTTTACTGATTTCTAAATTTTGGTTTTTTTTAAAAAAGTAACAAATTTTAAAATTTCAAAAAATCTGAAATTATGTTTGTATCATTCTTATTTCTCTTTCTAAGTATCATTTTGGGATGTAGATGGGATTAGGAGTCATGACTATTTAAAACTGTGTATATGCACTGAAATACTGTATGACACTTGTAAATAAAAATCATAGAGCTGCAATTCTTGGTCAGATAGAGACTTAGGGTCTACGTCCAACTGCGATAACTGAAGAACATGTTCAGACTTGTTTTATTCAAGTAACTCCGTAGACGAGCCAGTTCAGACAAACTCACACGACCTAGTCCCTATCCTTACTTCAGTACATTTATGTCAAGTCCGCTCAGTCTACTGGCAGAGTTTATGCAGGTCGCCTTGGTGAGAGTCTACTTCCTACAATTGATTTTAGTGGTATTGTGAATTTGTGTGTGATGATACTTTGTATTCCACTGGAAAGATGAAGATAATGTTTGGGTGATCTCAGAACTATTGTGTGTGAAAACTGATTACATTAGCATTTTAATGGCTATGCCTACGAGCTTAGTTTAATTCCAAAGTGGAAAACTGATAGGAGGGTGTGTCTATATTGTTCTAACCCACTGCAAAAGGCAAAACTGATACGAGGGTGTCTCTATATTGTTCTAACCCACTGCAAAAGGCAAACCACTCTCATACAAAAATAACAGCGTGGATGATGGAGCATTTTCCTCAGTTGCCTACTGTATCTAAAGTTTGTGATGTGTGTAGAAAATATCTTAGTCAAATGAAAAGTGTTAATAACAGTTTAATTGTAGATGTTAAGGCTCACACCAGATTGGCAGATTCTTCAAACTCGGGGATAAATTTTCCCTTTACAAGCCACAGTCTCTTAAACAGTACTCAACCAAAAAGTTAGGAAAATAAGTACAGCAATTAAAAGAACAATATTAGTGAATGCAGATAAGATTCTAACACTGATCTGGAATCCAAGGATGATCATTACAAGAGTTGTAACTGCAGAAAAACAAAGATTAGAATACTAATGCTTCTGCCTATGGAAACGTCGAGTGTACGAAAAACAATGAGGGAATTTAAAGCTTCACGTTACGTAGTTTCTCAAGTTAGAAAACTTTTGAAAGCAAAGGGAATTTTGTCAACTTCAGACCAAAAACCTGTCATACAGTTCTATGAAGGGGATGAAGTCAGCAGTGCTATGCCAGGACTGAAAGACTGTGTCTCACTGGGAAAAAAATTAATTTGCCTAAACGTTTGTCGCTCATAGAAAAGGACCTTGTGATGTATGAGGGACAGTCAATAGGTTGGCAGCACGTGCCAGCCTTCAAAAGCCATATGATAATCAGATAACTACTGCAAGAATTCTGTATGATTGGGCTGAAGATAACATTGTAGGTATTACCTTTACCTTTCCTACGCAAGAACAATACATCACAACAGAAACATTTTTTATTGACAGATTCAAATGTGCTCAAGCTATTCCAGGTACCCAGAAACAAACTTTCTTTTCTACCATTAGAAGGAATAGTGAAAGTTTTAGCAAAACATTTTTCATTTGCTGAAACTGGACTTACTGTTTCTGTGACATCTCAAAACATAATGGTTCTGGATGAAACAAGTGGTTACGTCATAGCTGTCTACAGTAGCAGATTGGTGGTTAGCTTATGTTCTGGCAAAAGACAAAGAGGCTGACAAAGTGAAACTGACATTTCTTCACCCAGCAGGATCATCTCCATCTTTCTGCTATCCCAAAACATCTGATGTTCTGTGGATACCATCAGTTGACATTTTGTGCAAGGTCAACCCAGTGACTCCAACAGGACGTACATACAGTCTCCCCGACAATGAAATTAAAAATGTAATTGAAATCTTTCAACAATACAGTGTTTGAGGGAGACACTTCACGTAATTCCAGACTAACTATATTACTGGGAGTTCTGCAGCCTAATGTAATGGTTTGTAGCTAACTAAATACGTCATTTATTTGTCATGAAAGACAATTATACCTTTTGAAATAATATAATGTACAGCGATGTTCAGAATAAATAAGTGGTCGAAAAAGTTAAAAGTCCACTTTGGGTATGATCGGCTGTTGATTAAATGTAATACCTGTGTAGCTAGGCAAACTTGCAGCACACGCAAGTGTCTCCAGTTACTTTGAATTTGGAGCCCGCGAGATACAGTCACTCTTTTATTTGCTGTCCGTTCTAACCATAAAACTGTGCCACCATAGCGAGGGCATTTGATTGGGTATGTTGTGAAATGCTTCATGACTACCATGTTGTCTAAGTGAGATGAAGAATTACACATATCACCCTGGAAAGTTCTTATTAGTTTACACTGAAGTATGAGACACGTATTATTCTTATATAATAAGACAAGTTGTCTAATTATTTTTCTTGCTATTTATATTGCTTTCGTTGCCTCTTGAACAGCAAAATGGAGTTAACAGAGGAACACGTTAAGTAGGTATAGTAGAAGGGAACAGCCATTGCATTTGTTAATGATTGTTCCTGGCATTTGTTTGGAGTGATCTGGGGGAACCCATTAATAATCGAGCCGACCTCTGTGATGCAGGCACATGGTGCGCTGGCGAGAGGTTCTAGATTAAAGTCCTGGGTAAGGCATGGGGGTTATTTAGTTTTGATGGAATATAAAAATACTTGTAACCATCTCTGTGAATCACGATGTCAACTAGATGTAAATTGTAGAAAAATAAAGCATAAACGAATTGAAAACCCAAATCAGGACGGCCAGATTAAGAATCGAACCCATATCCTCTTGAATGAAAGTTCAAAGCGATATTGTCGAGCCAGCTTTCAATAATATGTAACGATACTGTACAGACAAATAACTCGATGGGTGACGTGTAGTGATAGATATACAATTAAATATTTCCAACCTGTTATTTTGTCTTCCCTATGCACCGAACTCAAGGTTGTCACCGAGTGAGGTGGCACATCAGTAACACATTGAACTCGAATTCAGGAGGATACGGGTTCAATTCCCAGTCCACGCATCCTGACATAGGTTTTTCTACATGGTTTCCCTAGGTCACTCCAAGCAAATGCTGGTATGTTTTTTTCAACAAATGCCTCTCAGTCCCTGTCACGTAAGTTGTGTTATATTCCTTCACTGTTGACCTTACTGTCGACATACTGCGTCAATTTGCATGTGGTTTGTTATATAGCTCCTCATGCAAGGCTGATTTCGTCTCAGAAAAATAAGTATAGACCAATAGCAATACTATTTGCAATCAAGATTCACACTTTACTGGCATAACGATAACTTGTCTACTAACAGTTAAAGGCTACCATGCATATATACATTATCTGATCGTAAAATGAGAGAGACAATTCAAAGTTTTTTAGTCTCTGTTGATTAAAAAAAAATAGTTTTAGGCTCTTTAGTTTTCACGAAAAAAATTTGAACTACAATATGCTTCAACTACTTAGGTGTAGCCTACACGTGCGCCACTGCTTCTTAGTCAAGTGTTGGATGTATTTAACTGTCAGTGTTTTGGGATTGTACCTGCAAGTGACAGGCGTGTGGTGTCCCAGGAAGCTTGTTCTGATTGGCATAGTCAGATATGCGACCTTTCAATAACCAAGAAGCGTGGTGCTACGTTTATTACATCACTGTTGGGCCTTTCCAAGTCAGGTATTCATGGTTGCGTGTTTTTATAACTGCAACAGAGAAATCTAACGTGGCAGTGTCTGCATACGCAAACAAGTGAACCTACTTGCAGGGATATAGTTGTGCAACGAGCAACAATAGAAGCTGAAGAGGCGTCGGCACACTGTTTCTTTCGTGGAAAATTTTGTATTAAATTCATACACTAGTTTGCATATTAGTTTCGGTTATGTCCAGTTAGTTTAAAATAAAACCGCCAGGATAGAGACATATTAAGCCACGCTAAAGAGATTCTCAAAATATGTTTGCAATGTTTCATATCTTGAAGCTGATGACAGACATCATACAAGATATAAATTTAGTTTTGTACGAAACTATCTGGACTGTGTTTAACAGGTTGAAAAATTTATAAATTAAAGTTGTTTGTATTGTGAAGCAGTTTTAGTCAATATATATGTCTGCTGCGAACTTACTGCTTACGCACGAGCCAAGAAAGTTCTTATTTGTGGTCTATTTGACACTTTCATGCTTAATCAAGTAATTGAATCAGGATTCAAAAATATCTGAGCGTATGCATACTAGGCAAGGTCATTTTATTTTTTTTTCTATTGAAGTATCTCAAATACTTTACATGGACTGTCTAGTCCCGAAAGTGTTTTCACAAAATGCAAGATGAACTTGCTTCGTCTGTAGTAACTTTCTGCTTTACTTGTTTCAAACAACATGTCTTCATAGCTGTGTTATTTTCTTCTACTCTACTGTGCTTTAATTGACTCGTTATATTCACTGCCAAAATGGTGGGAAAAGCAGGTAAGGTAGTCATACAAACATAACAATAGAAAATGTAAATCACAGGTATAAATATAAATATAATATTATTGATATTTCTAAGTATTATATCTAAATATCATTGATATTTCTAATTTATTATTATGCTAATTCAAACATGTGTTCATGCAAGAAATTTGTTTGTATTCATGTAAGTTATATTCATATTCAATATTTATTTTGGACTAATTGTTTACTACATGACTACATTTGCAGTACTAACACAGAGTGTAGTGCTCTTTTTAAAGATTTTTACTGACGTGATGTGTTTTAACTTGCATTTTACAAAATGTTTATTATTTTTTTTTTTTTAATTTTAATGCAAATATAATTATTTTGTAGAGAGTACACACTAATACAATATTTAATGCTTTCCCCTGTCACATTAATAAACAACAAGGAAATGTTTAAGTTTATACACAACACCTGTATTGGTTTTAAAATGAACTCTATTTGTTACGATTTGTTGATGTATTATGTTATTTTTTATGCAATAGCTATTTTTGTACTACACGACTGAATTTGCGCTAGAAACTCATTTGGTAAAGCTCATTTAAAGGTGTTTACTGATGTGATTTGTTTTAACTTTCATTTTACTAAATGAACATATTTATTTTTAATGCAAATGCCATTATTTTATATTGTGTATACAAATATATTTATTTTCCCTGTTACATTAGTGAACAACAAAGAAATGCTGAAGTTTAAACACTACAACTGTATTGGTTTCATAATGAACTCTATTTGTTACAATATTGATGTAGTCTAATTATATGTTAATTTGTCGTGCAAGGATTGTTTTCTATTTATTTATAAATTGATAAGGAAATAAACTTGGTACTGTAAAACTTATTTGAAATACTGATGACCTCAGTGACAGAAGTCGTTATGGCTTATCTCGAACAACGAAGTTTCCAATTTGAGTTCTATAGATTTATATGTGGCCTATGTGCATAGCTACTAAGATAAATATTTCAGTCACTTAATGTGTTTTTTGAAATCTGGTTACATTTATACAATTGTTTCAAATAAAATTATTGTAACTCCTTATTTGCCTACCAGTTCTGGTAAACACATATGAAATCCTGAAGCCTACATACGTGGCTCATTTTCCTTGCGTGTGCTACAAATTATTATTACAGTTTTGTTATATATTACAAATATCGCTATACGCATTGCAGTCTACGTGTTGAGGCCATGCTTTTTTTTTTTTTTCCTATATAAATTTTCTTGCGCCTAAACAAGAGCAAATATAATATTTAGTTTGGCAGTTTGGTTTAAAATTGTTGTCTTCATGTTGGCTAATTTTTTCAGGGCAGTAAAATACTAATTTTTTTTAGCTAATTACAATTAAAATATTCTGGTTAATTAGCTTTTTAGTTGAAGTCATATAATTTCTTGTTTAAAAAAACCTATCACAGCAAAAACCAATTTTAACAAAACAGCCAAACATATTTTTTGATATCTGCTCTTGTTTAAGCTTAAATAAATAATTCATGAAAGCAGTATAAACAAGAGACATGGCCTTAATTCACCATTCATTTTCTTAGAATTTCATTATTGAAATAAGTGTTGGTGTAGACATTTAAAATTAATTTTTTTTTCTCAATACGAATTCATGCCAGATGTCAATTGGCACTTCGATTAGAACAAAAGCACGATAAGATGATTATGATTGTTCAAAATGATTATACGGTTTTATTTACTATTATGTGGCATTGGAGGATAATAATGGCTTTGACAATACCACAACATGACTGTCCGTTGTGTGATCGAACTACGGCTGTGTTTCGCTCTTGGATGCAAATAACGTGGATTGAACTTGGTATGGTGGTGTCCAGACAAAAACCTTGCAATGAAACTGAAAACTATGAGAAGCAGTCTTCCATTGCTCCACACCAGGTTTGATAACTTCAGCGCCACTATCTCTACTAGAAAAGTTTTTAATATTAATGGATGATTTTGGAGTTGCAGCTCGTCTATAAATACTCTGCTACTACACGTTTGTTCTCTCTGTTTTGGTGTTGACAGGTGTGTGAGCATTACAGTCACTTTTCAAGATATTGTATTGTAATTGGTATTAAATGTCAAGCAGTTATCTGTCTAAATCGCTTAGTGTACGCTTATGTCCACACAAACATTCTTCGGATGTTGTTCTTTAACTAAGGCCTTACATCTGCTTGGCAGGCAAAGCCAAATCTTGGCTACTATGCTTTGCAACGCAACAGACATATCTACTGCTTTGGCTATATTACAAAAGAATCCATTACATGGTAACAAAAATATTAAAAATTTCAGAAATTTAATTTTTTTAGAATGGAATTGTCAAGCTCGTGACATGCAGTTTCAATGTGATTTTTTAATTTCATTTCGTTCATTGGTCTTCACAGTGCAAATTTAAAATTCTGAAATACCACTGTGGGAGAATTGTCTGAGCTATTTTTTTTTGTGTGAACACGACCATTAAAGTGAAATACATTTTACGTAACATATTGTTGCATGCTGTGTTTCTGAGGGCGGGCTGGATGAGGCCTGTGTCGAAACACCTTGAGGGCTGGCCCATGACTCAAAGCCCGAATGTCTCATAGTGGGAATCCCGCCGAAACTATGTCATAGATACCTGTCCCAACTGCGTTTTTGCCCTGCGAAGCGGCTTACGTGACTAGAATCTCGTCCGAAACATGATGAAATATCTAATTTTAGACCCCTGTAATGCGGTAATTCTCCTGCTGTTTTGCCTGGTATATAAGGGCTGAATCGACAATTTGGGGAGAGGACGCTATTGGTCGTGCTAGAGGAAGGTGCTATGGTTGTGAAGATAGACTGGTGAAGACATCTTGGTGACGTCAGAGTCTACTGGGAGGCGGCCGGCAGCTACCTTCGGAGCAGTGTTGGACGAACCAAGAGGACTGCTGCGGCGGGCTGACGGGCGAAGAAGGAGGTACGCGACGGGAGTCGAACCGAAGACCTCAAGAGTGAAGACAGCGGTGCACTCGGGGTGCTGCGCAGCACACGACGATTCATCACCACGGCGGACTATTAAGGTTGTACACTGTCACTACTTGAAAGACTGTTGATTGTATATATGACTGAATTTTATTGTGATTTGTAGTGTTTAATTAATTGATGATATACTTTTTTTTTGTGCTTTAATTGTGAAAGTTAATTAACGTGTCTGTGACACAGGAGTAATTGTGCATAACTAATTGTGTTGTGAGAGCTATAGTTGATTACTGTTTTGTGTATGTCGTAGCTTTGTGAGCTATTAAATCCAGAACTTAATTTAACTCTTTTATTTATAATTGTAAGACCTCTATCCCAAAGAACTCATGGGAATTGCCCACATATAAAGTTTATGTCACAAACTTGTAACAATATCTAAATATTGCAGGATGTGCTAGTCTTCTGTGTAAAATGAATAATATTACTAATTCTTTTGGATAAAAATGCATTTAAAATTAACTTCATATATAAATAACAATTGAAAACTATGTTTATACATATATATGTGTGTAAACACACACCAAAAACTAAATGTTGTATATAACATGAGCAATATTATTGTAAAACACATCACAAACGAAATTGATATTACATTACTTAAACCAAGAAATGTCTGTCTAAATATACTTCACTTGTGTAATTTAGAAACTGTGCAATCCGTTTAATTAATATATTTAAAATACTTTAACGAACGAACAATATTTCAAAAGAAAAGGCACAATTATGGAACTTCTGATCAGTGCAAGTGAATAAGGCATTTTATCAATGAACATGTGTGTTTAAAATGTCACTGGACTGCTTTGTTTTCTAAAGTAATCTAATCAACTTTGAATTTACAGATACTCTTGCATAATTCATTTGTATGTTTTATATCAAAGGTATACCATTGGCACCCGTTATCGTGTAATTTGTGGCGTATGAAAATAACTGTTTTTCGTGTCGGGGGTTCCTGGTTTACGGTTAAGCGTTGCTGGGTATTTTAATAGTTGGTTTAAATGATTAATTAAGTCACAATGAAAGAAACACCCAAAACTGAAGGTTACTGATGTAACATAATAAGTTTAATTCATTGGTCAAAGAGGTCCTATAAAATAAAAGTTATTAAATTAGACATTCCAAATACTTGTCCTTATAAACTTTTTATATTAATATTCTATTTGCAATTTACAAAAATAATTATCTCATCATTCCATTTAAAGCTTACGCGTACGGTGTAGTGTTAATCTTGATTAATGTTATAAATTATGAATAATCACTTGTATTTGATTCAGACTACTATGTGGCAAATAAGGATATTTGAACAATACGTGAAAATATAACAAAGGTGTTTAGATAGTCTTGAATCATCAGCACCGATTATTGATTTTTGGGCATGAACGCAACACGCTGTAGTTAATTATACAAAATACACTATTTTTTGGATATATATTTAGATATATGTATATTGAACGGCTCACAATATCACCGTCTACTACGGACCGCTTGACGTGATCGGTAATTTCTTGTTTACTTATATGACGATTGTAATGTTGTATAGTATGTTATCAGTTTGGTGTAAATATTTAATGGAAATAACTTACTTTACCTAGAATCTTAAATGTATTGTGCTTCATAATGTTACATAGTAAAAGACAAACGACCCAGGTGACATTCATTTCCTTGTATTATTAAACAATCCATGGTTTGTAATGTTCTTATGACAATTAGTAAATTGGAATTCAAGAATACTATGACAATTTAAAGTTACAGCTATTCGGTTCCTTAGTTGTAGAATAAAAAAATAATTTTGAACAAAAATGGATGGATTTTGCTACAAATATATGCTTCTGTTGTAAATGATAAAAGTAAATTAATGTGTGTTAGAGTTTTTGGAGAAAAAATGGAATAAAATCTGTTAATATTGTTGAAGGTCCCAATAAAAATAAATTTATAGAAATTAAGAAAAAATAAGATAATCTTAAATAAAAAAATATTTATTTGTATTCTTAGACAAGAATTATAAATTTTTTTTTATTTTCCGCAAGAAGAACCTTTTATGTACAATAAATAATAACGAAGCTAAAGGTACTTTGTTATATGAAGAAGAAGATAAAGAAACAACAGAAGATAAAAAAATGGAAAATATAACGAGGAATGTAAATTTAAAAGACTACAAGATTAGAAAGTTTACAAGAAGGAATAAATTTAATTATTTCCAATTTTTATGTTGAAATTTATTGCTGAAAGGAAAGATATATTTTTAGATTTAAAATGTATAAGATTGTTATTGTTCTAATAATTGGTTAAAAAAAGAAATTGCAGATGAGAAAATTTATTTTAGTTACATGATTAAATTTAAGTTAGATCAAATTAAAACACCACCAAATAAAACCAAAGACATGCTGGTGATTGTTGTTTAATTTTTTTATTTAATTTTTTTTACTTTAATTCAAGCACGGCGTGGTGTCCCTTCGACAACATACTATACCGAAGGTACTCGCAGTCGGACGCAATCGTCTAAGCTCGTGCCACGTTTCACATTCTGCTTGTTGACGTGTCTGGTTGACAATGATGTCTCTTTCTTCCTCCGTTACGTGAAGTGAGACTACAAATTGTTCCCATTTCTGTGATACATAAATAGCCACCATTTCATATTCCTCGCCACTCTTAGGCTCCAAGGTAAGTGGCCCATAATTGCTGACGGCTTCAGTAACTGCTGCCTTTCGTTGTTTACGTTTCATAGCAGGAGAGTCAACCCGGTATTCAAGTTTACAGCGGAATGAGTTGTGACGCTTAATTCTGTTACGTACAACTTTATAATGTGTCATTCCGGTGCTTCTGCCAGCCAATTTTTTGGAAAGGGCTTCTTTCCCATGTTTGCCCTTTTTGAAATCTTAGGGCCGCAATATGACATAGCGTCTGAAGAGCTTCGCACTCATGTTGCATTCCGCCGCATT
Organism: Medauroidea extradentata; assembly: GCA_003012365.1. Lineage (NCBI taxonomy): Eukaryota > Metazoa > Arthropoda > Insecta > Phasmatodea > Phasmatidae > Medauroidea > Medauroidea extradentata. The sequence goes on along the minus strand of PNEQ01000609.1, from coordinate 54,352 downwards.
GCTTGTTTGGTTTTCTACTAACTGCAGGGCTTTAATGACCAGTTTTTCAATTAGACTACCTATTCCTTCATGCAAACCAGATCTGCACATATCTGGCAGAATGTTTGCCTCTGTCTTTTCTCCGTCACAGAAATAACAACAACATTCAGAATGTACACCATAAACATGTTTAGGACCATTTTGCAAATCTTTAATGAGATTGTCGATGCTTTCTTTTGCTCTTCCGCAGTGCCAAATCGCACCAAGTGCTGCTGCTGTTAAACTGGTATGGTCTGTTTCAAAAGTTTTTGTGCATCGGAAAGGAAATTTTTGTCGGCTGCTAATGTGTGCAAATGACTGGTTTAATTTCTAACTCTGTGGTTGGCACATGCTTGTTTTTGGACAGAGTGCCCATGCGAAACTCTTTGCAAAATTTTGTGCGTAAACATTGGAGTCTCCATCTTCTATGAAGTATTTGTATGACACCATGCATGGACTCGCTGTTAACAAAAACTTGTTAAAATTATGTCCTGCTCTGTATCGGTTGACTGTTGATCTCTATCCTAGTTTTTGTAGCAAAGATGCGGACATGACTCTTTCTTTTCAGCTGATGCACGTTCACAGATGGAGCAAAACAGATTTCTGACACCAAGAAATATGATCTTTCCAGTCTGCTGTCCAATTATAACTGTTTGTCAAATAAGAAGATATAATGATGTACATACTCATACACACAAACAGATACACCATAAAATGGGGTGATTCTGGTTATTTAGAAATAATTCTTCCAGCATATGGCAGCCCTTAGTAAAAAACCTATCCGATGAAAAATTCCAAACATTGTTTGTTCACGTGGAACTTGATTGCTTTTCACTCACAGTTCACACACACGTAAATAACAGTGGTCGAAGTCATCCCACGTGTTCAAAGAAGTCACCCCATTTTACAGTTTACTCTAATATATCTTGTGGCGTCGTCATAGTTTGTTACATAAATTAAGACTTCCTCTGTAGTGCCATACTTTTCATTTGTTGTCCTGTTCAGGATTAAAAATACTGTAAATACGAACTTTGTAATCAACTCAAAATCATTGTATAATCAACTCAGAATCATTGTTTAAAAATGTTTTGTTAGTGTGATATATCTAACATAGGGTATTTCTGTATGGTTCTCGTAATCTGTCATTTGTGATAAAATAAATAAATATCGAAAAGAGGAGGGCACCGAGGACAGAATATCTCGCCTGCTTGGGAACTTGTAGGTATCTGCTTGCACTTGAAGGGTGACATGAAATGAAGCCCTACAGTTGAGAGGCCACAAAATGAAAAAATGGTGGGGAAATGGGAGATCCCTAAGAAAAGCATTGATTAGTAGCAAGTTTCCCAAGTGTGGAAAATTAAGGGCCGACACCGTCTGAGATTGAACCAGGATTGTCTTGGTGGGCCATTCAGCCACTGCGATCCATGGCTCCTACCCATTTGTGATTACTTACTCACCTTAATTTTAACTTTCCTGTACATTTTATTCTTTGGTGACTCAAATTCAATACAACATATTAAAAAGATTTTTCCCGAAAAATTTAACATCTGTGCACGGAGCATTACTTATGCTGATAATGGGCCACAGTGGTCGAAGGATTAGATCTCTTGCCTTATGTAGGCAATCCGGTTTCGATCCTCGGCGGGGTGAATCTGGAATATTTGCATGTAGGAAATGTAACGAACGTTGCTGTTGGGTGTTGGGTTATCTTGGGACACTCCCGTTTCCCCCAGCTTTTTCATTCCGTCACTTATCCATCCTGCACATCTCATTGTGTCTGTTTTTTGCGCAGGACAGGATGACAGGTCTGTCTCATGAGTCAAGCAGCCGTCTCAAGCTTCACACCAGCTTTCTCTCGACCAGATCTGTGACCCTACCTCAGGCTACGCTCTGATTTAATTTCAAATTATTTTTACGAATGTGCATTAGCCCATAGCATACCATATTTCTTAAAATTACAGCAATAAGCAGTTTCTGTTTCGTTTATGCAAAGAAATGTGACACCATATTGATGAACTTATCTAGGTTTGCATAAAAAGACAACTGATATTTGCTACTGGAAGTTGTACGTTCAGTTACTTTTTTAAGAGTGCGTGGTTGATAAATAAACACTGAAATCATCAGTTGATTTGTACACTTTTTTTGAAGCCAATATGGATAAAATACTCAATGACAATCCTAGATAATGGTATTAGCCAACTTTTTGAGTAAATATTCATCCAGAATTACTAATTCGTTACGCGTGATCTCTTGCGCCGCAGTTAAATGCATGAGTATCTGGCATCAGAGATTGTGCCTCAGAAGTTCGTAACACTGGAAACTATTTAGTTTAAAACGTTGGCTAAAGCTATTGTCTAGGATTGCTATTGTTTAATTTTTGCAAATTGGCGTCAAGAAACCTACAGTTATAGACTAATGCTTTTAGCGTTGAGTTATGTACCACGCCCTCTTTAAGTTCTTACACTGTAAAATTCAAAATTTTCTTTGGTACGTATGTTTTTACATCACAAACCCATTAAAATGTATAACATAAAAAACATCCAGGAGAGTTTGGTTAGTTATCGTCCAGCAAGGCTTGAAAAGTACGGCTGGGGATTTTGAAAATAAATAAATACATAAATAAATACATTTTACAGTTGACTTTTGCTATAAAATGGAAAATGTTAATTTTATATGTTCTATGAATAGTCAACATCATGAATTTATTGCGTGTTTTTGTTAATTATATCGCAAAAAACAACTATTGTAAGAAGTGTATACTCTGAGTAAAACTGATCGAACAGCGCTTGTTCGCTTGCATAGCCTTCTAGGTCTTTTCTAAATGTCGAGTTTTACTGAATACTAGCATTCCGTCCAGGGCAATGTCCATTTGTAATACTTGTAAGATGTCACATAAATGTTACATGCCCGTTAATAAAAGAAATGCACCAATATTTACATTCTCAAGTATAAATAGATAGTTAATACTACAATATGTATTGAAAGAACTGTAAAATGAAAACCTGGATGAAATTTTTTCATTATAGTTTTTTGAGGCCCAAAGTACTGCAATATTTAACTGTATTTTAAAGTAAGCTTATAAATTTTGTAATAGGGCTATCTTGAAACTACATGAAAGTAAATTTACGTAAGTGTTATTCTGAAGCAATAAGCACATTTATTACACAATGGGTTCGACAAATAAGTAACTTTAATCGGAAACTCATATTGTGTCTTTTCACGCTATCAGAGATCTTGTTTTGGAAAATGCTCAAACTTATTTTAAAATTATTTTTACATTTTATTTAAACGAAATAACACTCTTAGATAAACCTACTTTTCCGATAGGCCTGCATGCATAAACTTATACAGGTCAACGTTTCTCAAAATATTTTATTATTAATTGTCAGGTCGATGTCTTACCACACCAAGAGCGTTGTAATTGTGGCCGTAGCTGCGTACATTGTTTTGTAACTTTTTATTCATTAATACTTCAAACACTACATAAAAAATTTGCTTACTGTAGTTCACTTTCAATTGGTGACCCCCTTATTTTAAGCTTATTAGAGATATCAAAAAGCATGTTACAGCATAGAACATTTACATCTGACAGAAACTCGTGTGTATGTAAATATAATTAGACTGGCTATTGTAGTAGGCATGCACATTTCGATTAGTAGAAAATAATTACTGATGTGCATGCATATGAACGTTTTGCTGTCTTTAATTTTTCCTTAATTTACTTATTTTTTTTAAACTTAATATTTTCATTTAATATTCATGCAAATTGTTAGTTAAGGCAGAACAAGTTTATCAGTACAATTGATGTTCTCATTTTATTACCATGTGAAGTGTTTGTTGCTTTTTGGGGATTTTTAAAAATTGATTCTCTTTATTATTCTGGCCATACATGCTTACGGGCCTGTCTAGCCAGTGGCTTGGCTGCCTTGGTCCGGGCTCTCACGTCTAGCTTCATGTCTCCGGAGTTTTATTTCACGCCGCATGTAATGATAACTTCTGCTGTTCACGCTACTATCCCACACCTAGTGACACTCACTTTGGACCCTGTACCATACCCCACCCCCATTCTGTTCGTCTGAAAGTGCTTCTTTCAGTGTTTCTAAAGTCAGTCTTGACCAGTTTAATCTGTTTTATGTCCAGTAACGTAGGCCGCTTTGACACTCGCACGTCATCTCTTGAGAGTTTTTAAACCTCCTGTACCTGTACGCAGTCTCCAGCGGCTTTGGTTTGCCGCCATTATATGTTACTACCTTGTGTGTTTCTGGATGAGAGTACTTTTACGCATTTTACGTGTGTAGCACAGACTACTTTCCGCTTAAGATGTAGTCACTCTTGGGCTACTCTAGTTTTTTTTTCCTATTTGTGGAAATAGCGCCATAGTTTCCATTTTTGGAAAATGTAGTCAGCAATTTCAATGTACGTCTAGCTTCAAGATGCTACCTACTTAGCGTTTCTTCACCCTCGTCTTTGTTGACAGAGGGTTCCAGTTTTGTGTCCTAGTTCAAGTCCTAGTTCCAGTTTTGGTTCCAGTCTCAGTCTCGGCCATGGCGAGGTCTCTCGACAATCTCAGCACTGCGATAAGTAGCCGCCTCAAGGACTGTTGTGTCGTCGTACCAGGCCACAGGCCAGGTGGAGTTAGTTGCACCTGGTCGCGGCAGATGTTTGCAAAGTGTGTCAGTGGCAGGTGTGTGCTATTTGATAATGGCAGATGTGCGGTACTTGAGTGTGTGTGGCGGATCGGTGACGGCGGCAGGGTATGTGTGAACTTGACACAGACGTGCGACACCTGCCATCCCGGCCATCTGCCAGAGCATGACACATGGCTTTGCCACCCCCTCCCTCTACCAGTGCATGAAGAAGGCAGTCTGGAAGCAGTGGCAGTGACGGACAGAACGAGAGAGACGTGGTGTACTTCGGGACTATGATTCGTCCAGCGAGAAACGTAACGCGCGTGTGCAACTATCCGGCCCAGTGTTTTACTTTGTTTCGCCATTTGGAACTGGTTCGCTTAAAGCCCTAGGATATGGGGGTATGGACCGCCCCATAAGTGTCCATGTAAGGTGTAGTTTTCTCCAGATCCTCCCTGCTTTTCCCGATCCGCAGCTGTTTCGACTAGCCAGGTGAGAGAGTGGCACGCCGGCACGAACAGACCACGACCCATCGAGCCTCGTGTTCCCGGCTACACGCTTAACCGGGTGGCGCCCAGAGCATTCCGACACAGCTCTGTTCCTACCTTACTCTCACCGGACACGGCGTCATGGCGCCCAACGCTTTGGCGTGAATATCGCAGTGTATATCGAAGTACAACCTACACAGAGAATGACTGGAAGACTACACTTCACCACAGGATCGCCACTGTTGCATTGTTTAGCCAGCTACATCACAGCCCGCACATCAGCAACAGCAGGAAACAATACACGGAGCTAGATCTAGAAACAAATCAAACCATCGCACACAATGAGCAGCAGGGAGTGTGTTAGGTATGGATTACCAGCCTTCCCTGATTTACTTTTCGGAGAAGTACTGCAACAGTGCTGCATATGTGCCATGCAGAACCAGAAGGGGAACCCGAGCATGAAAGTGGAGAAGCTTATCGACCACAGCCCGCCAAAGCAGGCCGAAGTATGTGACTCGCCAACATGTGACAGACAAGGGAAGGAGATGGCCACTTGTGTGACTTGTCGTACAAGACGCCACCGCAGATGTTCGCACGCCACGGAACTTGTCACGTTCGGTGAAGGCGTGTTCGCTTGCGCAACTTGTGTGTTATCGAAGCTCCCTCTCCCGCTTCAAGATCATACGTCACAAGCTACAAACCTAATACCCTATCACCCCTCCCCCAGTGCCACAACGACTGCGCGTCGAGCTGTCGCGATAACCCGCCAAGAGAGTGGGGACATAATGAAACTTCCCAAGTTCTCTGGACACATGCACGAGAACGTGGACCAGTTTCTGCAGCAGTGCGAAACACTGTGTTTACGTTACGGCATAGTGTACGATGAGTGGGTTGATCGTGCGAATAGCAACTTGCGTGGTGCCGCAAAGGACTGGTGGAGAATATGGGGATATGCAACAATGACATGGGACGAGTTCGCGAATGGCCTACAGTATCGGTTCGGTTCCGCGGAGGCTATAGCAGACTGTCAAGCGCGATTTTATAGTGAACGACAAAAGGACACAGATTCGACAGAGAGGTTCATAGCCACGAAAATCCAGCTGTTCCGGCGCATCTATCCAACCATGCCGCCAGAGGACGCACTAAGCATCATAACCCCACGTCTGCAACTGGAACTCCAACCATTTTTGGTAGAAGTGAATGGTGAAAGTGTGGAGGGATACGTTCGTCGAGCAATCGTCAACCGACGGCCGTCAATCGGCTGATGGGACGTCCATTACAGACACTAGGACAGGCGGACCAGGAGGCCACCATCACCAAAAATATGCGCGATAGCTGCACACCAACGGGCCGAAGACAACAACTCGCGATTGAGGTGCAGCGGTCTGCCGACCCTGCGTCCGCCCCACAACTCTCGCGACAGGACATTCAACCGCCACAGTGCCACACCTGCCCAGCGAACACGTTCCACTGGCACCGGGACTGCCCTGTTAGGAATGCCACATGCCCGCCGTCGGGAAACGTCTAAGGCGGGGAGGCAGGCCAGCTGCTGACCTCCCTGCTGTCAATCGTCAGACACACCTGACCATGACCAACAACGACTAAGAACCATTTTTGGGACAGTTAACCGTCGAGGATCAGTTACTCTGCATCCTGATCGAAGTCAACAACCAGCCAACTGCTGCATTAGTTGATAACTGCCGCCAGCCATACGTTCGTCGCATCCACACTCGTTAATCTATCACAGATCCGACCTGGACCCTGCATGCTACAGCTGGCCACCAGAGGGAAGCACAATGCCACACAGGGCGTAACCGACCTGACGATCAGGATACGCGACCAGACGTCTCAAGTCGAAGCCTTGGTCGTGGACGGCCTACGAGAGCCTCCTCGGTGAGTGTGTATAGGAATACACATGTGGCTCAGAAGTGTGTCCTTGCGTCATACACCCAGCCGTACAGACAGCCTGCCAAATTGGCAACTGCACGCAATTATCGACACTTCCCCTTTCCTCTCGCCCTGCCTTCGCACTGTGCTTGCTCCACTCCGTGTGTCCAGCAATGGTATGAAAATAGCTCTCACGCCTTTCCTATTAGTGATAACCTAGTGCCGTTGTGGACTTTTTTTATCGTCTGGCCATAATGCAGGTCACCACGTGCACTTTAACACCACAAAATTGACAGTCTGATAATTGTGTGAGTTTGTAGATTTGAACTCACTTAAAAGGGAATTTTTAACTTTCAAATTATTAATTATTTTATGTAGCGATATAAACCTATTCAAAACCCGCCATATGGTCTTTGTTTTGAGACGCTCCCCTATCCAGAGGGAAAGGGTGACGTTACGTTTGCCTCACCCTCTGTATGCAACATAACTCTCCTAACCATCTTAGATCAATCTGGGACAGGTAGCCCCTCATATTGTCGAAGTATACTTTGGAGGAGTTCGCCAACACAAAGATACACAAAGTTCAAATAAAACACTTCTTTAATGCGGGCGCTAATTTGAATACAGCAACTCGGACATTCTTCGTGAGTACACAATATTGCTTTCTGAATCAGGCAAGTCACCAAACTGTATACAATGACGTGGTAGCCTCAGCAGCATTGCAAAACAGTTTACAGGCTAGACGCATCTGCCTGACGGAGACCTGGCAAGGCGAGATATTTGCGGAGCGCTTAATTTTCTGGTGAATAATACAGCGACTAAATGCATCTGTTCAACGCCTACCTGGTACATTTTTGCAGGCGTGTCACATCAGCTGACTGCCCGCGAGCTGACGGGCGCCCTAGCTCAGCGCCGGCTACACTCCCAGTTCGACCGCCTCGCAGCTGCGGCATCGACAGTGTGCGCCTCTTGCGGACCTCGTTGAGAGAAGAACGCACAACTTCAATGCGTTTCTACAGCAACTCGGCCTTTCCAAGGCAACAGGCCTCTCCTATTGCGAAGAACAGCTCATAATTGTCCTTGAAGGTTTCCCCAGCGAGAAACTACCTTGCTCGATATCAGCAGCTGCGACCAAAGACATAACAGCTGCCCCGATTTAAATCCAACCAAATGTTCCTAGATTCCTCTGTCATACGTCAGAGTTTCAAAAATTTATCTTCAGAATTGGCAGAGATATTTCTATTTCTGTTTAACATTGTAATCTCTATTTCATGATATGGCTAGGCAGTTTATTCAGCCTGCCCTTAAGGGTGCAATCTGCAGCAATTTTCATCACCATGTTTTTTTATTTGTATCAGAAAATTTTTTTCTCATTTAAGACACAAAATGTGACTAAATTTGGCTCTTATGAAAGTTTATCTCTCATAGTTTTTGTGTAATGGCTTCCGTTTTAAGAACTACACAACACTAAAAGCAACTGATATATCAAACTGAAAAAATTCACAGTGGATAAAGATGTCGCAGACTGCAATGTTAAGTAAATGAAAACAAAGAGTAAATTTTTTTGTACAGTATTTAAATACAAATCCTAAAATTGAAAATAAAAAATTTAAATTTAATTTTTTTTTTTTAATTCAAAAATATTTTATTTGGTGGTTGAACATAGCTGAATTTGTAGCCTACAACATCGTCACTCGCTGTGAATTTTTTCAGTTAGGTAAGTGAGTTGGTTTTAATGTTGTCCTTAAAACGGAAACGTGTAAATTTTCGCTTTAACCAGCCATTACCTTAAAACAATACATGATATAAAAAAAAATTATAAAATAGCACGATTTAGTCACGTTTTGTGTCTAAAACATGAAAAAATCACTGGTACTAATATAAAAATAAAAACATGGTGGTGAAAATTGCAGTAGATTGCGACATACATTTTTTACGCCTAAATGAGAGCAGATGTAAAAAATCTGTATGATAGTGATGTTTAAAATCTTCTTCTTTCTGTAGGCTGATTTTTTTCAAGGCATGGTTTTAGCTAATTATTTAATTAATAAAATTCTCGATAATTGACTTTTTGGCTGGATTCGAATAATTTCTTGTTTTGAAAAAAAATAAAAACCATTTGAAACAAAACTACTTGACAGATTTTCGATACCTACTGTCGTAAGATTTTAAAATATCGCAAAAACAGTAGAAATGTTAAGAGCATGGAAGGTTTTATTGTATAATCACAATGATTTCTATAAGTTTATTATTTTCAAACAGCAAATTCAAGCAGTATAAAAAATATTTTTCAAATCAACTTTTAAAAGGAATTTGGCGACTAGTTTCGAGTACCTTTTGAGTTATCTTTACAACTTTAGAATGACATGGAACCGTAATTTCTGTTAAGAGTTAGTATTGAAATAAACGGAGTTTTAAATATTGCTGTCAAATCAATGAGATTCACATTCAGCTTCAGATATTTGCTAACAGGTAGGTAATGACAAAACTTGGTACTCTGTTGACGAGACATCATTAGAAAATCGTTAACAGCGTTCTATAGGAAAAAAATCACACCTTTTTTTGTCAGCGAAAAAAGATATTGGTTCGATATCTCGAACGTGATTTCCATTTTTAATATGGTGTTCAACAATGTCACTGGTCATTTTTATTTTCCTTTCTCGTGCATTCCTACAATGCTTCACATTCACCTAACGACAACCCTCGGCAACTCTCGAGACCAAAGCTGTGAGAAGTCCGCCCAAAATTTTTTCAATTGGTATGGGCATGAACGAATGGCATTAAAATGTGATCTCGAGTACTTGGAAGAAACGGGTTCAATAAATATTAGTTTCAAGCAGCACTTTGGTCACAGAAAAAATTCTTGGTCATTTGAGCGCTTGGAAGCACTGACCGCTCAAACAGGCTGGAATACGCTCATGTATGTTTTCGAATTGTGGCAGAGTTATCGTGCGGCATTGAAAATAAGATATACGAACTTATTTAATAACTGCATTTTATATGCATTGTATTTGTTTAATGTGCTGGATAGTTTGTTTTATCTTTTTAAGTTGTTGATAGTTGGTTCAGACAAAAAAAAAACAAGTGAATTGAAGCAAGTTATGAGGTTGACTTGACCAGGAACGAAGTAGAGCTGCAAAAAATTAAATAAATTAAAGTTTTTTTTAAGGAGAATTAATTAAATCGTTATGATGTTTTAACGCAAATAATTTAAATACTGTTGTTTGTGCTGTATATGACATTCAATATTGTCACACAATAGACATTTTAGGCCTTTAAATTTTTATATCTTTAAATATTTTACAAACAGATATATATTATATGGGTACTGTTCCAATTACTAAGAGCCTCGTCTAGAGGACAGGCTAGCGACGACGGCAGTGCAATCAGGTGAGTAGTTGCACAAGACAAGGGCCTCAGCGATTCTCCCCACCTGCTCTGAAGTGTGACAATATAATGCAATGTATCGGGGGAATTGAGATCTGTCTCCTTCAAGCCTTCCAGCCATCACCTGCTTGCCGGGATGGTCCTGGGTCGAAACCCACTACGTGCTGCCGTCCGTCGATAGCCGACACAATCATCATCAGCCTCCTGCATCATGCTAATGGTGAGGTCTAAGGTGTCCAAAGGGTCACCCGTCATAAAGTAGAACAACGTGAATATTTAAACAGCTGCTCCCCTCCTGTCCAAGTTATGTAGTACAACTGTGTAGTATTTTGTAACTAAATTATCTACGAGTAAAGCCACCGTAATTAGATTAACATATTTCAGTTAACCGTAACCCTCACCCTCAACTTAACCATGTACAGTAATTGGTTTCAGTATAAATTGTTTACCTCTGACTACAGCCACCCAACCACTCTAAAACATGACTAAAACATATTTGCAAAATAACAAGTTTACAACACTGGTAGAGGCGCCGGGTAATCTTGTGGCGTAGGCAGCTGGTGAGTGGTGTGTTGATGGGGGAGAGGGGTTGCACAGGCTTGCGTGCCGGGGAGGGAATGAACTCACTCAGGTTCCAACAGTACATACGGGCGGTCGTACTGTTAGACGATTCTTTATTGAAATCTGAATACGCGGAAATATCCGTTTCCAAATGTGATAAGGCGTCTCTCTTCAACTTCGGTAGTGATGCTGTACCCAGGATCTTTCCTGTTATTACAGTGATGTATGAAGATCTTCGGGCATTGGGGTGCATGGGTAAGGGGGCTGGGTGGAGTGGAGTGTTGGATTTAGGATTGGATTCAGAGTACATACTTCCGTACTTTAGGTAAGATTTTGATATTGTCGGCAGGGTATTTTAGTCTTATCCTCAATCGTTGATGAGGTAGTCTATCGTTGTGGTAGTAAGGTTATTAGGAGAATTTTCTCTCTGTGGCTAGGGTAACTATTCAAAAGTTGGTGGTACTGTCTGATGCAATACTGCATTTTCAGGTTGGTATTACTGCAAGACATGATGGCCGCGTATTGTTTACTAACAGATTCACATGTGCGTTAAGAGTTATCCTAACAACTTTTATTATTTTTTTATTTATTTATTTATTTATTTATTTTTTTTTTTATAATATTCCAATGATGAATTAAGTGCATTTGCAAATTACTGTTTCCAAATTTTGTTTGTTGTAAATAGGTAAAGTTATTGCAAATGAGGTATTATACGTAAAGTACTACTTCCTGATATTGCACTGTTGGTATTTCACACCTTGACCCGTGAATGTTGACTGAGTAGGGACCTAGGAGGCCTACTGTGTGATGTGGCAACAGTACGCCAGCAAGCGATAGAACAGGCTTCTGGGTAAACGACTGAGTTAAAATAGCCGACGGTGTCTATTCCTGTCTATTCCTGTCTAAACATAAAAAAAATGCTGTGAAGGACCAAAAGACTTGTTCGTTTATTTGGAAGTTTCCAATGTGTAAATTCAATATAACAGCTGAGTCACATTTAGTATCAAAGAAATAAGCAAATATAATAACCTAAAACATCTCTGTGGCACCCTAAACGCATACTTTACTGCGAATGGTCTTTTATGCAATTGTATTAATACCAAGTCGTAACACATTTAGAAAAGTCACGTTGTTAATGTGTTTTGCACGACAGGACATTTAAAAGAAACTTATGGTTGCATCACACACTTCTGTTCCGATGCTGATGGTAAGATATTTGTGTAAGGTTTTGTGGAAGACATTGTAAGAATTGTATCTTAACGCAGCCTTAAAAACTTTTTATGGATTAAATAAAATAATTTTTTAAATTAATCCTTTACATCTAAAAAAATTCTCTAATTAATTTCACATGCCATCAGAAACCATCAAATCACTGCTTATTCTACGATAACTTTCAGTTCTACTTCAACAACGTAATAACTACCTCCTGACAATGTTTAAAACTCTAGCGCTCATCCTATAATTTAGCACGAATATACTTTAAATCATTCTTCTAAGTTTGGTGAATTAACCTGAAACCTTCTCTTAAGTTTGACTATCGCAATATTTAGTCCCAGCAATTATATAATTACTTTATTTACTCAGTGCTACAAATAATTCTGTTACTACCAATTTGCTAACCATTACTTTGAACACAACAAACCATCCACTCCCCTTCTATTCAAATACTAGTTGGGGAGGTATGGTACACAGATATGCCAGCAAGTCCCCAAGTGAATGTCAATATATCACTTATGTCACTGCCTCCTTGTATATCTACGAGCGGGTTAAGCTACCATCAAAATCATTAATTAATAACAAAGTTAGTATTATTCACCTATCTGTATACAACACACATAGTGGCGCTGATTTGTACGATACCCAACATAGAGTATCTGCGACTGTAATTAAGATATTTATTACAATATTTTATTTTTATTATAACAGCAATATATATTAATTCTTAAGAGTAGGATGTCGATGTTTAAATTAACATTTTATTTACACTGGTATAAGAATTAGTGTATGAATCACAGTGCTTGGTAAACTATGTAAGAATTACTGTTTAGCAACATTTAGCTACGTTTTGTCTGCAAACATTCCTACGGCGGTTACGGAACTATAATGATAGTAGCCAGGCACATTGACTCGAGGGCAATGTGCTGCAGCCAAAGGCCAGCTGTAATACCGTGAAGGTAATTGGGTCACATTTCTGACGGGAAATATGCTGCTACTGAGATTAGCAAAGATTCTTTCGACAATGACCAAGCCAGGATCATATTTTGAGGTTGTCCTCTAATGCCACTCTCAAACATAGGTTCTTTCATTCCTAACATATAAGCACAGACATCTTAATACAAAAATACAAATTAGTAGAACCTAACTGTATTATATTTTTTAATGTTCAAGTGTTATGCCACATATTTTTTAACATTTGCTACGTTTTGAGGCGTATTCAGGACCCAAGAACAACTCACGCTCCTTTTCAGTAACACTGCTCTTGAACCTTTAACATATAATTAGCTGTAGATAGAGAAGGAAATGATTCGCTAGTTCAAATACCAGCATGTTATAATACACTGTCCTTGTATATATACTTTCTTTATTGTGTTCCACACACACTGTCTACAGTTCTGTAAAAACTGTTAAATAAATGCAACGAAATGAGCTGAACACCAAAATTTTCAACTCCGTAAGTTGTGTGCTTTTTCCTCCAAGGAATTTTATTTCGCGAGCTGCAGCATGTGCCTAGATTCACACCTGTGTTTGGCACCTGCGACTTAATGCGCCTGCAGAACACGTCGAACATACCCGAACGGGACTTAGGAATATTTTGGGCTCCACGAGTGTGCTCATTTATTCTGAACAGCACTGTACATAAGTTGCTAATTACAATAAGTAACCGTTCACACCACAAGGTCTTGCGTCATAACTCATTATCCCATAGAGATCCCAAGATTATATTTTAGGAATGAAATAAGAATGATATAAACAACATTTGAGAATTTTTAAATTTGTCACTTTTTAAGAAAATCAAAATTTATAAATCAGTTTGTCGCCGTTCTGCAGAGAGATGGAGGTGGTGATGCTGCGAGATGGTGATACTGTAGGTCGTGGATGGTAACATTGGATTCAATGTGGGCGCCACCCGACTAAGGATGTAGCCAGGAACACGAGACTCTTTAAGTGGCCGTGGTACGTCCGTGCCGGCGTGCCCTCTCTCTCTGCCTGGCGTTCTAGAAGCTGCTGAACAGAAAGGGAGGCTGGGAAACACCTGGAAAAACACTACCTTATGTAGCATCAACCAGTCAACACTTACAGTCAGTTTTGTAAATGAAAATGCAATTAATGGGCACAAACAAGAAATAAAATAATTATTAATATATGAAGGTTTAATGTAGATTTGAGATGGAATGATCCCAGATGTCACATACATGTGCCTCTTGGCTTCTCACCCTTTCAATATATGTGGCTAATATTAGTAGTGATATTAACTGTGGCCTGCAGTTGTTATGTTTATGGCTAGAGACAACTTAACTTGACACTTAGGTACAGTATATCTGTGTGTTGCAGCTCTATGTATATACTCGCTGATGTTCATGAGGTTCGCGGTGAAAGTCCAGCCACGGAACATGCTGTTGTTTGCATGTCACTTTACTAACGAGTGTGCCCAGGTGGTGCAGATGGGCAGACATGTACGCTACCATCACTTTGGTGGCAAGGAAGCCGAGGAGCAACAGGACCTTGGGGCATTGCCCTAGCACATGTAGTAGGTATGCTCACTTTTGTATGTCTACCCATCTGTTTACTCAAACAAAAATTTTGAGTATTTCTAGTTCACTACATTGCGTATCTGAAGGTGGGGTAGTCAGGTTTTGAAAACTTCATACTGTATGTTGTTTCATGCTTATTGATGAGCGGTATTCAGATGTTCGACAATCTTCGTGATATTATCTTAACAAATTTCTGTACCTGGCTCAGAAGATTGCTATATTATTTCTACTGTATCATACGTTACTAATGTATGTTATTGGACTTTTTCTTTGCAGAATAATACTTTCATTAGTATGAAACACATGCTACAGTGTAGAAGTTGGTAACTTAACATATTTGTCACTTATATGAAAATGAGAATAATTCACAAAGTATGTTTACGTATTTTGTAACATATTGGAAATGTACAGCTTTAGCAGGTAATATGGAATAGAATATTTTTATAGTCTTTGGGAGTCAATTTATTTAAAGTTCTATGCACAAGCTTACACGCACATATTCACATTTCAGCAAAATTACGTTGACAATTCACAAATTCAGTTGGAAATGTTAACAATATTGCACCATAGTTACATTGTAACATTATTCTTACGATTCCTTGCTGTTTCTGGGAAAAGAGAGTTCCAAGAGCAGGTAATAGTCCATTGAAATGTTACATTTTTTAGGCCTTACCTTGCGTTTTTTAGGGGACGCAATTTTATTTTTTTGATGTGTAAGGGGGGGGGGGGTCAGTGTGAAGCTGAAAACAAGTTTGTGGGGTCGCCACCCTTGTCCCACGGCCGCCATCTTGAAAATAAGGGTTGAAATGGTTTTTACGATATATCTCTCAAACTATTTATTTGATAAAAAAAATTTGTGAACATTTTGTGTTGCAAATTAAATTATCTACGACTTTGGTCCAGTAACTTTTTGTCATAGAACTATAAATAAAAAAGTTATAAGCGAAAATGTTCAGAAATTCGAGAAAAAAATTTATATTTTTCGATGTAACTTTTTTTTTTTTTTTAACATTTAACGAAAAAATTATATCAGACTATTTTTGTAGATCGTTTTTTTGAGGAACAACTTTTATAAACAACATTTTTTCATTAAAGCAATAGCTGAGGTTTTACAGCGCTCCAAAATGAGTACTATTTTTCAGTATTCTTAACTATACCTATATTATACGTGTCTATTAATAATGTGTCATCAGTTATTGTTTTTTTTTTTTTT
>PNEQ01000609.1:14138-37418 GCA_003012365.1 Medauroidea extradentata | reverse complement strand
GTTTATTTATGCAGTACAGTAGAGTGTGGCAGGAGGGTAGTGTCTCTAGTTAATGGTTAGTGGTGACAGTTGAGGGGAGGTAGTATTTGTTTATTTATGCAGTACAGTAGAGTGTGGCAGGAGGGTAGTGTCTCTAGTTAATGGTTAGTGGTGACAGAAGAGGAGTGGTAGTATTTTCTAAATATTCAGTACAGTACTGTGCTCACTGAGAGAATGCATGCAAAAATGACGAACTTGTTTGCTCAACACAATGTAGGTGCATAGTAACTTTTTGCTCGGCTGATATGTGTTTTATGATAACTACAAAGAGTGCTGTTTTTAATTTAGTACAGTAGTTTCTGTTCTGTTTTAAGGGTTTACATCATGGGACGTCTTTACATCTTGAACACTGGTCATCATATTGAGAGTGGATGAATATCGTACTCTTGATTTATTCTAACCTTGCCTATTGGGTGAAAACATGTTCTACTTTTCAACAGGTTTAATGTAGTGTACACAGCAATAGTGAAGCGTGGTTTAGTGGAATGTGAAAATTGTGAAACTGTTGACCCTTTTTCATTTATCTGTATTTGCTTTGTCTTAATCTGCAGGATAATAATATCTTAAGTTATTAACAGTACACCTGGAAATAAATGCGTACAGTATAGCCTCTCAATAACGCCAATTGGCAGTACCCGAGAGTACAGTTGATATAGAGGAGCAGTCATTGTAAATACAGTGAAACCCCTATTTTGTTTCCCTACAGTTCCTAAGATTATGGTCGTTATAGAGAGGTGGTTGTATTTAAAGGTGTTTCACTGTTTATGAAATGTACTTCTTAATGTGACTGACGTATGTTTGTGTTTGAATAATTAAAAATGTTAAGTTGTTTCCTGATTTGTATTTTGTTGAGGTGCTCGTACAGGTTTGTAATTTCAGTGTGGTCTGGAACAGGTGTCTAGTTAAGGGATAAAGATGTTTGAAATCATTGAACATATACACAAGAATAGAAGTTGCCTTGCAAGGCTATAGCTTCTGCATGTAATTGCTGATGTACTGACCTCTAGCTGTTGGAGTCAGTACTTGTCATACCACAACTAGCAGCCTACATTCAGTGCGTGTACAGAGGCATGAGGCAGGTGAGGGTATCTACACTGTTATAGTGTCAGTGGCTTTAAACAACAACAGCTGTCGTAATGACTAGAGTGCAGCCTACGTACTGCTTGCTCAGCTCCAGCTTCATATTTACAGTTAATACTACCCCTCTGCAACTTCTCTCTTTCTCTCTCTTTATAACTCATTCTGTCTATCTTTTTATTTTTTTCAATAATTTAGTCTGGTACATTATGTTCCCATAAATTAGCTGTGAATTATGAAAATTGATGTCATGGCTATGTTACATACTTCTAATTGATAGAGTGCTCTATTACATGTAATATTAAAGAAACATTTTCATTGAGCGATGTTTGTAAGTTCGCTGTATTTGTTTGTTGCCTAAGAATTATCATTGTGTAGAATGTACACACAGCTGCTCGTACAACTGATGTACAGTATGATTCTGTTGTTGCTGTTTAAAGTTACTAGTATGCCTCGTAAGTGGTGTGTGAGCCTCATCCTTCGTTTGTCATATCAATAGAAGGGTTTAAGCTAGTAATTTTTTTGATCAGATGGGCTTGGAGGCCCTGCCATGTCAGCATGTTTCCCAGCTCAGTGTGATGGGTACTCTGGCATGCATTAGTTGCTAGTACGGAGGAATGTGTGGGGATTGAGGCAGAGCCTCATACAACTAAGTTGTAGTTCCTCTAAGGAACATAGACATAGCAGGGTCCAAGTAGAAGCCAAGGCCTCCCTCAGTAGAGAGCTCGAGTCAGAGTATGAGCGTAGAAATACCAGCACATATAGAGTAAGGTGCTGGGAAGAGATGTGCGACAGGCGAGGTAGGGATAAAATATATCCCTATAATTATATGAAAGGATTGGTAAAGTAAGGTTTGACTCTGCGTTCTGCTGCCAGAATACTATGAAAGATGAGTGGCGGGTGAAACGGAATGCCATTGGCCGGTGGCCCCGACTAACAAGAGGAAGTGGTTGCGCTCCCAGGAACAGAGTGCCCCTGATGGCTGGGATACAAACATAGGTAGTATGTTTTGATTGTGGGTGTTGCAGTGAATATTCTCCTTGCTTAATCTTGAAGTCTGGTCTCGGACAATATCCCCAGCAATGGTAAAAGACAGGCCAGCCTTTTTTCCATTTTTTTATAAACCCTTAATATTTTGTATGTCTTGGTTTATTCTTTCTATAGTGATCATAAGTTCTTTTTGTATGTTACATGTCCAATGAATAAAGTTTTTGTACTTTCGAAAAACTTACACGGTCTAGCATATGGTGTCTGTGTACTATGTACGAAATATGAAAGACTACAGTACTTTGCTCAAATTCTGGTGTTATCAACATTGCTTATTCAACTATTTCCAAAGAAATGAAACTTTTCCAACTAAATTAAAGTGTAGATTTATTGGTATGTTAATAAAAGAAAGACTGAATAAAGTATGCTTACGTAGAAGTAACTAACACATACTTACAATACTGAAGTTTAACAAAAAAAATAAATTATCTGTTTTTAAAATAAACTGTAAATAGCACAGCTTTAACTATCCAGAGTTGGTAAAACCTTGGAAAACCACATATTTCTCCATAATGGAATATATTGGAATTTAGCCAGAAAATAGTATTAAATATTATTTATGCCTCCAACTGGCTCAAAATTTAGTTAAAAATGTGGTAGAGATGAGAATCTTCCCTCAGGACTACTGAGATTACCTTCAAGTCCTAATAGGAAAAATGAAAATTAAGAAACGTCCGATACTGACGAAAAAATGCACATCGCTGCACATTTTAAACAATTTCTCGCAGGTTTTGGTCAAAACATTTAGGCAGTGACGTGCTACAAGCAAAAATTTGTCCACAAGTGTCAATTTACAGTGGAAGGCCTGTACTCACGAATTTCCTTCATTCATAGCATCGTCTTATTTGCTGAGACACTAGTTCCTTAACACCAAAATGAATTATTAGTTTGGAATCGTTGGGTCTCTTCAAACATACCCGTGATTTCCCTACCTTAAATACATTGCTGGGCCTCTAGAAAACTCAACAAAAAATCACGATGGCACTGGATACAAAAATATTTGCCAGCGAGCGAAAAAAATTACGTCCATCTCCTTGTTGAACTCAACTTAAGAGATAATCTCCACCCATGCACACGATTATTGCCGCATTCAAAGCGTTGCGCCAGGCCATTCGGCCGCTCTGGGTTGGAGATTACAGTAAAACCTCTTTATAAAGACCCCCTCATGGTTCTCTAGAATAGGGTCTTTATATAAAGGTGGTCTTTATAAAGGGGTTTAATTGTACAGTAAAACCCCTATTTTAAAACCCCACGGTTCTTGAGGAAAGGGTTGTTAAAAGAGGTGGTCGTTATAAAGAGGTTTTACTGTATGCGCGTGGCGCTAATAAAAAAAGTTAATCAAATCAAATTACGGTAGCGAGCTAAACGTAAAACAAAACTAAACCCAAAAATTAAAGAAAACTAATTACAGAAGTCTACAAAAAATAAATAATAAATGGATGTGTCCTACCGTGTTAAACTCCAAAGTGAAACAAATGTAACTCTCGGGGCATTCATAAGTAAACCTAATGAATTGAAATATAGGAATTATAACTATTTAAACTTTAATTATTACAATTCAGTTGCTTTTAAAATCAATAGAAAATTTTAAAATAATAATAATACTAGATACAGAACACTAATACCAAAATCCTTCTATAGCCAGATGTTATGAGTCATACTCTTGTGAAGTCAACCTTTATACAATACCAAAAGTGGCCAGGTTCTATCACATTGTGGGTACACAAGTATGTACTACCAGTACTAGTCAACATGTTATTTGTGTGGCCATGTAACAGAAACAGGACATCATTTTTTGTCTTGGTGGACTATGTATGGGCTATCCTCAAAGCAAATAATAAACATATTTTACTGGAAATATATACTTGTGTTTGTGTTCGCTTGTACAGGATGTCAGGAAAATTGTAGATGCTGTGCTGACTCAGTTGCATGATTATGTAGTGAAAAATTAAGTAGAAAATACTTTTTGGTTAAAATATCCATGGTCCTTAGGTTCGGAATGCAGGAAATTTCTGAAAATTGTAGCAACAAATGTATGGTATTCACATACAGGTATTGAGGGTTTAGGTAACAATGTAAAAAGTTCAGTAGCCAAGTCTGCTATGCACCAGCATACAGTTCAAGAGGTTCCATGTTCGAATCCTGGTGAGGGGTAGGTGTTTGTGTTAACCAATCTTCTTGTTCCACATTCTGCAACAGATATGCGTGGTGCAGTCTGTATCCTCAGAGTACAGCATATGGAAGGAGATTGGTCTTTATTTTGTAATTATGTAGCACACATTTTTTACTGTGGGTTTAATAATTTTATGCACTTTTTCTCTGGAGTACAAAAGTGGTTGTTTAGTCTCGGGGAGCATAAAAGTGATTGTATTGTCTTGGGAGCATAAAAGTGAAATTTTTGGTCTCCAGAAGATAAAAGTGGTTATTTTGTTAACTTTGAAGCTTCGAACCATTCTCGAAGCGAATATTCTGTGCCTTAATATTTAATTCTACTTCAACTTTTCAAAGCTTTGCACACCTCTAGTTTTCACTTGTCTGTATTTTACTTAATTTACAGGTAAGGGGAGAAGTGTTGATAATTTAACTGGCCAGGTAGTACCGTGGTTTAGCCACAACACGTGTTGTGTAAACCCCATCAGATAACATACGTAGCTTGTGTAGTCTGGTAAAACATAGTTGATACAAACATTGTTTATATTAAGCTCTTAACAATTCAAAGTAGTTTTCTTTCCTCACTGGGATGAGAAATTAAATTGTAATTTTGATGCTTCATGAAAATTGTAATTGCTTGTGAAACAATGTGATATCAAATGTAATGGTAAAAGGAAGTCATAGTGGTGATCCAAAAGTTAGTACATATTTTGGAAATAAAGAGTGTGAGCATCTTTCTAGACTGCTTATACAGTGGATTCTCTATCCATCGTTTCTCATGGAACTGAAAAAAATTTCAATATATGAGGGATTTCAATGGATGTGGTCTTAAAATGCTGTAAAATAAAGAAGTGGGCCCCAGAATGTCTTCTATGGATGCAGATATTTCAATCTATTAGGTTTCAATACATAGCGAATAGGTTTCAATACATAGCGAATCCACTTGGTACTTCTTGCAAACCCCTGTTACAGGTAATACAGATAATACAGATCTCTTTATTACAAACTGCTTAAATTTAAGATGGCTTGATTTGGTTATTGAAGAGGTTGGAATGTACTATTTTAGGAAGACTCTAATACGCAGCACCTCAGCCTGAATACAATACGAGTGAAACTTAATTGTTCTCAGATAGAAATAGCAAATTCTTTCTTTCCTGCACACTAAAATTAATTGGTGGAAAGTAATGTCTTACATTTAAGACAGTGCTCAAGCATTAGAGTACAAATGTTAACAAAATGTGTTTATTTATATCCTACAAATTGTATGGAAGGTTGTGAGTACAAAAGGTTTCAGGATCTGTTTATTTAATACTCATCAACAGTGGTGGATTTTGTTGATTGCATGTACTGTTTTATCGTAAGTTATAATAGATAACAAAGTCTAAGTAGAGAGTACCTAGTATTTGTTAGGGTAAGTGTGTTTGGGTAGGATGACTAGAGTCATGACAAGTTTTTGTTAGTTTGTGACTCATGAAATGGGAACAAAGTTTTCATTTTCATGTGAAATGAGAAATGTGCTATGTTTCGTACACTTTGTTTGCTAGTAGACTGCCAGAATATACGCAATAAGTTATAGATGTTGTACGCTGTCAAGTATAAAATGTGCATAAATATAGATATTTATATTATATGGTACGGTTACACTGATGTAAATGCACAAATTGTTCAGAGGAATGAGAACTTGTTAATCAGTGTTCATGTTACAAATTCCTACCATGCAGATATTACTAATAAGTTAAGCATTATTGAAGGAGTGATATGTTGTTGTCTGTGGATTGTATATTCTGCTGGCAGAATGTTGGTGTACAAGTTATGTACAGTGATTGTAATTTGAATGACGCAAGCTGACTTGAAGTCAGTTGTGCTAACACAGCACTGGTCGACCTGCTAGGTTGTGCTACAAACAGTTTGATATTCGCAGTAAGATGTTATGTGTTCAAGGAAGTATGTTTGCTGGTTTTCTGCATCTTCTAGTGAGAATATTGTAAGGGACGTGTACAGATTGTTTTACTGTAGAAAGCTGTTGTAACAGCAAAGTTTTTATTTGTTGATTTTTGTGGTTTTATGTGAAACAATAAATAACTTGGTTTTCAAGTGTAGTTTTTTTCTGTGTGTTTTCCTGGTTATGTTTTAAATGTGATGCAGTTGTTATAATAGCACATACAGTATTTCTCTGGCCACCCAGGTAATCTTGATTATCACACTTCTCATACTTTTCATTATACCTCTTAATTAGTTTAATGTTTGATCCTTTGCCTATTTCCATATTTTTGTAATCCTTAAATATTATTTGGTAGCTATTAATCATGTTCTGAATTCTGGTATTGTATATTTAAGGTGTTCATTATAATGTCAGTAGCAACAAAACTTGGTAACTAGTTCTGTATACTCAGCAAATTCCCTTGAGTAAATAATGGAGCGTTTCTATCCTGCGTGTGCCTATAACACTCATAGCACAATCTTTCAAGCTGATCCAACCAAACATTTGTTGTCAGAACTCTGCCAAGTGTGAACAAGTATGGTCTAACTGCTGCATCTTGTAATTAACAGGTATCTAGTAGTATTTTCTGTGAAAGTGAAACTTAGTACATTGATATCATTCGTTAATGAAAGTAATTAATGCAGATTTAGGTAAAACATTGGGAACAAGATAACTTGGCTCCTTTGATTTTTGGCACAAGGTTGTAATTTGCTTTCTTGAGGGCAGATAAAATATTGGTACAGTACATATATGGAAGTGTAAAATTTGTGTTGCGGCTGCACATATCTGGAATTAAATGTACAGTAAAATTTCTGATTCTGCGACCTCGGATCCAACAACTGCACAATTTTACACTATTCTCAAAACCCTTAAAAAAATCAAGTAGGTGCAATTTAAAGTAACAGTCTTTACATCTGTGGTTTTCACCAACCTCGGTTAAAAAATTAGAAAAATCAAAATGATAAAATATGAATTGCTTAAGAATTTTTATTTTCACATGTTGTGTGGACAGTTTGCGCCATTTGCCACTGCATCCATGCACGAGAGCTTTAGCTAGTCTCGTGGTGTCAGCCCTGTACCTGCTTCGTTGCACATTGTCTTAAGTGTGCCCGGTTTGTGGGCGGGTGACTTGGGAGAAAAGTGGGCGCTGCTGGAGATATGAAATCATTCTGTTTCATAAGCATGTGGTGAGCAACAAGCAAGAAAGATGTGAGTGAAATTAATATTTTGGCAAGGCCTGCGCCACCAGCTGGATGTTCATTGGGCCGTGCAGGACACGATGCTGTGCTTAATGTACATCCAGCTGGTGGCACAGGCCTTGCCAAAATATTAATTTCACTCGCATCTTTCTTGCTTGTTGCTCACCACATGCTTATGAAACAAAATGATTTAATTTCTCCAGCAGCGCTCACTTTTCTCCCAAGTCACCCGCCTGCAAACAGCTACCGCTTAGAACACTTGTATTTAATTACATTGTTTTGTTTACCAACTTGTCACCTGCTTGCCACCCACCCCCTTAACAGCAAGCACGTAGGACCCTGCCTTACTGTGCGTGTGTAATGTATGCAGTTAACCACAATTCCTAAGCTTGCAGCGTAATATCCCCTAAAATAAAGGCTGTAGTGATCCTTGTAAACAGAAGAGGGATCACAAGTTCTTAGTTCGAGTGACAAAATACAAATTGTAGATTTACTAAAAGGTGGCATGTCTGTTGCAGAAGTGGGCCGCAGGTACATAAAAATGAGTCTAGCATTTGTATGCAAAAAAAATAAAGTACATGAAATAAGATCCAATATTAGTACTTCACCGACAATGGCAAAAAAAATTAGCGCCAAGTTAGTTAAAGTTCAATTGCAGGAGCTGTATTAAAAAAAATAAATTAATTTAAGACTTTGTCCTTAATATCCTAGTTTACAGTGGTGTAAAATTTTTCATTTATGCATGTGAGAAAAAGGTGTGTCAATTTTATTGTGATTAGTAATGTTGCCTTAAAAAGGGGACTGCTAACATGTTTAATTATGGCCAAAATATTTTGTGATTATGTCAATAATCCTTTCCTTTTGGTAATTTACATGTAAATGTGTCATACAAGCAAGAAGTGTTTACAGACAATTGCAATTTTAGCACATCCGCCAACTGTCCCTGACAATTATCCCTGATGTAGCGCCGCTGTTGCTGCTTGCCTTCCCATCTTCAGTTGTTCAAGTTTGTGGTTTAGTTGGTAGAATTATTGAATTGCTTACAATGAAAATTGTTGAGTGAAATTTTAAGGTTAGATTAATATTTAAGTTGCAGCTCTTTACTAAGAAATAATGAAAATGTTTTAGCTCAGATTCACTTTTTTTTTTATTTAATGGAAGCAGATTTAGACAAACAGTTCTCTTTGTACACTTATCTGGGTGACCCAGTATTGAATGCACAGAAGATTCAAAGGTTACAAAAGACTTGACTACTAAAGACTTCTGAAATTATATGGCCTATGCCTAGCTACAATATTTGGTTTGTACCTTCATGTTTCAAGACCACATGTTAGCTTGAATAGTATGACACAGCTGACCTGCTGTGCGCTGTTGTATCAAACATACACCACTGCACACGTTGTATGTATATTTTATGGGGTACTTTCTGAACGTATTGATGATCTGTACTTACACAGATGTACAGTGAAACCTCATTATTAAGTAGTTAAATTTTAAGTACTTTTCATTAAGAAAGTGCATCTATTAAAACCCCTACAGAAAGTTTTCCATGAAATAACTGTTCAGTATAAAGTATTTTTATTGGTAAGTATGACATTTCAACTTCCTTTTAATTACTTGCAGAGAAATTTTGCTGTAGTAATATTTGAGAGTCGTAAAAAAAGTCCAAATAATAGCATATGGTAACTAAATGCAGTTTAGGGCATCTTAAATATGTGCAGTTTCCTGGCACAAAATACCGCAGAGTAGGGAAGCGACTATATTTGGAAATAAGTAGGGCAGGAAGTAGGTCACTAGACTACTAAGTAATTGTTGGGTAGAAGCAGGCACAAATACTCGCAGGTAGGTACTGTACTTATGGATAGACACACATACACATTGGACAACATATTTCTTCTCATGGATGGCTGAGTGCTGAGTTTTTCTTAGAATTGCTGTGCACACTTAGCAAGTTAAACCACCTGAACAACACATTCTCATCAATGAATGACTCGCGCGTAGCTTTTTCAGTGCACTAACTGTGTTGCCTATTCCCACCCCTTGACGCTGTCCGTCGCAGTGCACTATCAGCATTGTCTCCTTTTCCCCTATCCAGGCACCGCTTGTTCCCGTGTCACAACTCAGCACTCAACTTAATATTTAGGCAGGGAGATGAGAGCTAAGATGCCGCCTCTGAGATAACCCATCACTGTTGATAGCACCAATTACCGGCGAAAAATTTAGATATAATCTAGGCATGTGAATTATGGACAATATTGACAGTTTCACACAGAGAAATTATTGTTGTTAATGTTTTGCCGCTACTTTTCCCATCAGAACAGAAAGCATGGTGCACGACAGATTTGTGTGTGATCACAATTTTAACTACGTTAATAAAGCATATAAGACGGAACTCTCAGAAAATGTATATATGGTTTGAAACTTCTATAAACAGAGTGGATAAACTGCGAAATCCTTGACACGTAGAAATAGCATCATTTATGTCACTTTTTGAATGGAAAGTGCACTAAGTGTACATGAATTCTCGTGCGGATTTAAAAACACAGTATGTACGCAAGGGCTTGATGTGGCACGTCAGGTGCTGCCAAGTGGAGGTTTCGTGAACATGGTAGGACTCTGCTAGCCGCGGTCGCGGAGTTGGAGAGAGTAACTCAAGCGGCATGATAGCGAGGGGACGGCTATGTGGTGTTCTGCGGGTAGAGGTTTGCCGGAGTCGAAGCAGGCAGTACGGGTTTCAGTACGAGCGTAGCAGGCGTGAGTCTTGTGCGTTGCAGAAATATTCATGGCGTAGCATGTATAGTTATGATGGGTACTGCTGGTAGGCATATCCACTGTTTCAGTGTGGGATGTCCACACGATGTTGAGTTTGTGATGCTTACGAGTAATGAACAAATGTGCATGGCATTTGTGTTTTGTGTCCTCATGGATTTAGTTCCGTAACTCATCATCTGGCGAAAACCGATTTAGGATGTTTCCATTAGCCTAAATAAGTTGCAATTGTACATTATTATATCAGTTGGATATAATATTGTGTCATACTTTTTGTGATATGGCCGATTACCGACTGGTTGATACGAAAGTGATTGATCGGCTCCAATAATTTGTTATGCATAATTATGCAGTGGCTTTCTTCGCACTGTAAATATATGAACGAGAAAGAGCAGAAGTTGCATCAGTATACGTGGTGTGGGATAAAGTGAACACTTTGAAACCCTTGTTAATTTTTTCTTGTAAGTTTATAGTTTCCTGCCATTTGTTAATATATATGAAGATACCTAACTAAGTAGCAAAGTGTGTAATACATAGTACCATACTCAAATGTTAACATCTGACGTCAAATAAATAATGTTTTAAAATTATTCTTCTAGACAAGACAATCTTGCTGACTTTATTGCGAATCGCCTATAGTAACTTGGGCGTATGCGGGAGCATTTTACTGATTTGGGTTATACTTACCCCACCAATGAAGCAAGCAGGTAGGGAAAGGTCCTATAATACCGGACACATGAGAGTTGACAAGAATCCCGATAGATAGCAGCATTATACAGGAAGCACTCAGAAGGTTGCGCCTAGTACAGTAAACCACCAACAGTGTGTGTTATGATACTCGTGCTGTTTGCACAGTGCGTGATTCATTGTGATATTCTATGTTTGTATATCGGCCTTGTTTAAGATTCAGAACAACGTTGTGTAGAATTAGGTGTGCAAAATTTTGGATACAGTATATGTAGGTCTTAAATATGTTTTAAGTAACATGTTTCTGCAGTATTAATTTTAAATTCTTGACAGTCAGTTGTGGGCTAGAATTTTTACAGTCGCATACGTGTCCTCTAGTATCGGACAATCAATGTCTTGCAGTATTGGACGTTCTATGTCCCGTAGTATCGGACAAAGGCATATCTAGCACGTCTCATAATAGTCTTGTCAGTGTTTCAGTGTGTTTATCAAATTTGTAATAAAGAGACACACACTGTACGTATTTTAACTCTGTCTTTATTTGTACTACATTCACAATGACTGCTACAATCTACGCCATCTTGGCCGCTCATCCTCTACTACTATCTACAGGTTGTCCAACTTCTGAGTTACATATTACCCCAACATCTCCCCCTTCTTTCTCACGTGCTAATCCTCCATCATCGTGCCCTTCTTTCTTACATGCTAATCAGTCGATGTGGTTGTCTGATAACTCTACCGCTCCTCGTGACTTTCTGTTCACTCTCATCATTAGATTTTTTTGAACTTTCGTTTCGATCCCTGCCATTCTCACAATTACTGAAGTTCAACTTGTAACCCCCTACGCCTGCATTTTTCTTGTTTCTATGAAACCCATAGAAAGGTTCATCTTCGTTCTCTGACCCCTCAGTGATATTACTATGATCATTGTTTGTGTGTTCATGGTTTGACTTATTGTCTGCAGCAGGTTTAACACGAACCTTGCAGTCAAACCCTCCTACATAATCATCACTTTCATCTGACAGATATTCAGCTGACTGAGCAAAGGATTTACATATATGTTCTGACGTCTTCCTGACAATGGTCCCCTGACCTATCATCACACGATAAGACCGAGGTGCGTCATGCTTTCCTACAACCCTGCCCTTTCTCCATGGGTCACCCCTGCCTGTACTGATCAGTACACTGTCTCCAGGCTGAAAGTGGTCTGACCTAAGTGTGGCATATCTATTGTACCATGCTGCCATTTTGTGCTGGTTGTCCTCTAACTTCTCCCTGATTCCCTGCTGAACCTTTGGTTCAAGGTTCTGCCTGGTTACTGGCAACCCACAGCGCAACCTCCTACTCGTTAATAGTTGGGCTGGAGATGCCTTTAGTGAAACTATCGGGGTATCCCTGTATGCTGTCAACGACTCCCTCCTGTCTGTAGAATCTACACGACTTATGAAGGATTCCCTTGGCAATGCTGACAGCCTTTTCAGCATGGCCGTTGCTTTGCGGGTATCTGGGACTAGAGGTGACTAATGTGCAGTGAATACTGTGTAAATATTGCCTGAACGTATACGAATTGAAGGGTACATTGTCAGAATATACAGTTTTGGGGTTCCCATGAGTTGCACACACACATTCCTAAATGCCTCAACTATAGAAGTGGTTGATTTGTCTTTGATAGGAATTATTTCTAACCACGAAGAAAAATAGTCCACTATGACTAAGTAACTCTTGCCACAATGCTCGAGTATATCAGTTGACAGCTGCTCCCACCTTAACTGGTGTGGTGGTTTACTACACAGTAGTTCTTTCTGCTTGGCAGGTTGATTCACCTCACACATCGTGCACATTTTAATGTACAAATCAATATGGTCATGCATTGCAGGCCAATAAAGTGCCTGCTTTGCCTTTGCTCTACTTTTATCTCTTCCACATTGTCCCTCGTGTAAGAGTTTCAGCATTTTCCCCTGAGTGCAACAGGCACAACAACTCTAATACAGTCAGCTTCTGTATTGTTTAGCATGACTATACCATTTTCTACAAACACACTATCTTTGTATTTCCAGTATGCTTGTACCCTGGCGGACACCTGCGCTATCTGTTTAGGCCAGCCTTGTTGATAATACCGGATTAGGTCTTGGAGAGATGGGTCCTCCGCAGTTGCTGCTACCAATTCCTCTTTAGCACTATCGCTGAAGGGCAAACATTGCAATGAATGTACCATTTCGAGCATAGAGGGGTCAGCTAGGAAAGCCCGAGATAGCAGGTTTGCTACAAACATTTCCTTCCCTGGCTTGTACTCAAGGGTAACATTGTACTTGTACAACTTAAGTTGCAGCCGTTTAAGTTTGGCTGACATTATTCTGTACAGTTCTTTCTGCATTAGCGAGACCAGTGGCTTATGGTCAGTAGACACCTAGACTGGGAACCCATACACTAAATCATGAAATTTTTTTAGAGACCAACTGCAAGCAGTTCCTTTTCTATTTGAGCGTAATTAACCTCACTAGGTGTCAAACTGCGCGATGCATATGCTATCGGCCTACCATTCTGCATTAAACAACACCCTATCCCTGACTTGGACGCATCTGCCTGAATAGTGATGGGCAGTGCAGAATCAAAATTGGTCATCGTGGCTGCTGCTGCTATTTTATTTTTTAGTTCTTGAAAAGCCTGCGTGTGCGTGTCAAACCAGTTCATTCCACCTTTGCCTTTTGCAGTTCCCTCAAGGGAGCTGCCACAGCCGCAAAGTTTGGGACGGTCTCTCTCACATAACTGAACATACCCATAATACGCAGCAGTTCCTCTCTGTTTTTTGGCTGTTCTACAATCTAACAATGCTTGAACCCGGTTTGGGTCAGGTTGCTTTTCTGCAAAAGAGAATATTTGCCCTACATATCGTACACTACTCTGTTTGTACTGGAGTTTCTGCTCATTAAATTTTACATTATTAAGCCTTGCCTGGTTGATGACTGACTGCACAGCATCATCGTGTTCCTGTTCAGTGTGTCCATAAGCTACAATATCATCAAAATACACTGTAACATTTCGAAGCTGACCAAATATGGAATCATTTTTTTCCTGAAAGTTTTCAGGCGCATTTGAGACACCAAATGGTAGGCGCAGAAATCTGTAAACCCTATGAGGGGTTGAAAAGCAGCATTTGTGGCTTGACTGTTTGTCTAGTTCAAAATGATAATAGCCATCTTTTATGTCAAATACTGTGTAGTATTTCTTTCCACGCAATTTGTCACTTATTTCACTGAGAGATGGGATGGGGTAAGGTTTACGTTTAATCACTTTGTTTAGGTCTGCAGGGTCAAGGCACAGTCGCAGCCCACCAATTGGTTTCTCGACAATCACAAGATTACTGACGAAACATTCTGGTGTTACCTTGTTGACTGGCTGTGTTAGCCTCCAACTGGTCCAGAAGAGGTTTAAGTTTCTCATTAATAATTCTTGGTTTGCGCATTGCCGGTCGCCTACCCTGCTCTGCATTAGGCTCTGTTACAATACTACACTGGCCTGGGTACTTACCTAACCCTTGAAACACATCTTTGTTATCACTAATAAAAGCATCTTTAACATACACATCACTTGTTTTTTCACTCACACTATCAACGCGCTGAATTTGCCCCAGCTGTACACGTGCTTCCAATCCTAGGATTGGACAGGCACTAGTCTTCAGAACTAAAATTGAGGTTGTGTTTTGCTTCACCCACTTTACACTCAAGATTCACACTACTTACAGGCGTTAATCTGGTACCTCCGTATGCTACAATAGTTGCACTGGTTCTGTTCATTTTCGTTTCACCCCTGATGTTTTTGAAAACTTCTAATGGCAGTATATTCACTTCTGATCCAGTGTCCAATTTAAATGCAACCTTGTGACCAAGAATATCCACACCTTGTATCCACTCCTTTCTCTGTGTACTTTCTAGTGTATCAACTATTATCTGATCACAGTCCGAAACATCACTATCAGTAACATTTCCTGCCAATTCATGTACTTGTGATTGTTTTGGTTTTGAACACTGAAGAAGTGTCCTTTACGTTGACAGTTTAGGCATGTTTTGCCATATGCAGGGCACATTCCAAACTTATATGGCCTTCCACATTTCCCACAAGTCTTAAACTGCTGGTCATTACTGGTGTCCCGAGACTGGTTGAAATAACTACTTGGTGATCTATACTTAGGGAACTCACCCCCTTTTTCACTGTAGACTTTTGTCTGGGATTTTCGTCCTCTTGCAAGCACTGCATCCACTGTAACTGGTTTGTCTTCTTTTTCTTGACCCTGAAGCCTTTAGCTGTACATTTTACTCTGTTCAGCTGTTCTGCAATTTTGAATGGCTTGTTCGAGTTTAAGATCCTCAACTCGTAGTAAGGCTTCCCAAAGTCTATTGTCTCTAATTCCTATGATAATCCGATCTCTCAAAATGCTCTCTTCTTGGTCTTCATATCCACAGGTTTTAATTAATTTGCTGGCCTCGGTTAAAAAATGGTCAAAAGGCTTGCCTTCCTTCTGAATACACTGGTTGAACATATAACGTTCGTAAGTCTCATTTCATTTCGGCGCGGCGTAATTATCGAAGGCTTGAATGAGCTTGTTGTAGTCATCCATGTCCGCATCACTTAAGGCAAAGGTGGTTGCCAGGTCTATGGCATCTTCACCGGCTACGTTAAGCAGTGTCCTCGCCTTCATCCTCGATATTTTCTTCTTTTCTTCAGCAGTTGCATCAGCCTGAAGATCGGGATCCTTGCCGCTGGCTCCAAGGAAAACTAGGAAGTGGCTCTTGAACCTAATCCAATTTTCGTGGACATTTTCTTCCAAGCTAAGCTTAGGCGGGAGGTTAACTGATGAAAATCCTGTGTTGTCTCCCATTCTTACTATGACTCACAAACTCACAGACTACTGTTCAACCATCTATACGTATGTATGTACACCGACGTCCTGTATTTACACAAACACCAAACTGTGATCTTCAAGTAGGCTACTGCTTCTGACGGCGCCGCAATTGAGCCCTGGTCCGCATCCTGTCGACTGCGCCATGTTTCAGTGTGTTTATCAAATTTGGAATAAAGAGACACACACACTGTACGTATTTTAACTATGTCTTTATTTGTACTACATTCACGATGACTGCTACAATCTACGCCATCTTGGCCGCTCATCCCCTACTACTATCTACAGGTTGTCCAACTTCTAAGTTACATATTACTCCAACAGTTAGCAGTGAGCTTTATTTATTGACAATTCTGTCTTCCCGTCACTGGCCATGCCTTAGGGTGACAGCAATACATACAGACAGGCTGACTGTTATACTGTGCATGACTACACATTTTCCATAGTTACTATGAGTTTTGGAACAAAACTAAGAGCATATGGGATATACACAAAAAACTAATGATTTCACAAATATAGAATTTTCATAACCTTGTCAGTTTTTCCATCACATTTTATTCTGAGTCAAACACATGCGCAAGTGGTGACTTTTTTTGTATTCTGACTGACAACATTGGTTAATTTTCAGTAATTGTGGTGTAATGTCTTTATTCTGATGCGTCTAGTTCATCTGTACACCATGTCTGGAAAAACAGGAAAGATTGATGGCACCTTAGCAAATGTTATGATAAAGCAAGTTCTTGTGAATCAGCAGTATAGAATAAGTTAGGCTGATGAATTCCCATGTTTGCAACAATCTCAAATATCATTGCAGCATGCATCTT
The DNA here is from genome assembly GCA_003012365.1 of Medauroidea extradentata. Taxonomy (NCBI): domain Eukaryota; kingdom Metazoa; phylum Arthropoda; class Insecta; order Phasmatodea; family Phasmatidae; genus Medauroidea; species Medauroidea extradentata. The sequence goes on along the minus strand of PNEQ01000609.1, from coordinate 20,747 downwards.
GCATCACTCGTATGATTTGAATAAATACTTTATATCTATTGAATCAGTTGTGAGTGGGAGTTGCTTTTCTTTTCAGGCTGGTAATAATACATGTATTATACTCTGAAATAAATTTCAGTGTTTTTAAATAAACTGGTGATTTAACTTTGACCCAACAGGTTATTGTTGTGGTACTTCAGTAGGGTACTTATACAGACATCTAAAACATGAGTCCAAGATGTTTGTAAACTAGACACCTAAAGGGGTGAAAAGATGTTAAATTAGTTTTTGAATACCCGTGATGATAATCTAACCAGTTGAGATATTGAGGTGGTGTTTGCTTCAGAATGATGCTTACTTAAATACCTTAAAAAGTGATGTTTATATGTTACTGGATATAATTAATTGCTCCTCATGAGGAATACAATTTTGTAAACATTTCAGGCAGACAATCCGAAAGATGGGCGCAATATGGGTGGTAGAATATCGGGGTCAAGGTTGAGCTGGCTGTTTGACTAGAAAGACAAGCCTGTCGCCCTCCGGCTTGAGGAATGGATTGAGGTGAGGGGAGATGAGTGTAGAGTAGCAGAGGAATGAGAAGGTGGGGGAAACTTGAACCAAATGGCAACGTCTGCCACGTTTCCCACATGTGATCAATATGGGCTCAAACACTGGCGATCGAACCACTAGGAGGGAGGCAAGAGGTATAACTTCTCAACCTCTGCGGCCACTTGCGTGTCTGGAAATGAACAGTATTTTTTGCATGCTACTATTAACATGTGATTACCTTTTCACATTTAAGAGAATATAATTACCCCTCGTGGTCTGTTTTGTCACAAGACAGTTGCTGGAAGTGACAGGAATGTGGCTAGGGACTGCTTTTAGCACGGCCAGCTATTGCTACGTAGCCTTCTTAAGTTAAACTAGCAGCTTGTTGATCCTAACACTTGATGGTCAATCTGCCAGTCTTAAAGTGAATATTAGCTGCATTTGAGTAATATAAAGTCTGTGTTACTCATGAGGCCCCCTCTTTGTTAAAATAATGAACATGTTTGACAGTCCAAGTTAATTTACTTGGTATGACACAAGGACAGACTGTAGCTGCCACCTAGCCCATGGAACTACTTGTACCACTGCCTTACAAGAGATGCTAGAATCATGTCGGCCGCCATCGAAGTACGACTACGGAAGTTGATTTATGATGTTCTGAGATAACTGCAATGTTGCTGGCTTACCTCGGTAGCTTTCTGCCTGTTGTGTTTGTTTTTGGCAGAACAATTCAGTCTGACGGGACTTGCCACACTAATATACAGCCAGACCACTTGTTGCTGAAACATCACATACAAGGGGCAAGTTTCCAGTGCAGTAGCTGCAGTTTTGTTCACTGCCAACCGGAGGAGCAGTGTACAGTATACTGTATATACGTGGGCAGAGGGACAGCAGACCAAAAGATATTTTGTTTTGTATTTGGGAAATATTTATTTGTGACAGTGTTCTTTTTACATAAATCTTTGTACAGAATGTGTATTTAAATTTTACTATAATCTATGTTGTACAAAAGATAGGTTTCCTAATCGACAAGACAAACAGATACAGAACTATTCTTCGTACTATGCGCACTGTTTCCCCACGAGAGGTTCTGCGTGCGGCACAGGACAAGAATAGAAACTTGCTTCAATATTTGTGGCTGCTGATACATATGTGTATACATATACAGACAATCTGTTACCACTACATATTTATGACAGTTTGTTTTTTCAGAGAAAGGCACAAATCCAGCATGAGGGCAGATATGTCTGTCTGGTCATTTTCTTTTATGTAAACAGAATTAGTTTTAACAACAGGTCCTGATATAATATCAGTATTTTACACTTTCAGGACAATGAAAATGCCTATGAATAATCTTGTAGGATGGCATAAATGAAGGAACTACCAATATCAGATTAAAATGTAACTAAATACAATTTGTGCAAAATTATGCAAGATTACAGTGAAAAAGACAAACCTTGTAGGTAACAAAAAGTGTTTCAAAGAAAATTCAAATGTATTTTTCGTGGGCATATATTTATGGCAGAACTTAAATAATTTCAAATTGTATGTTTGAAGATAACGATTGCTGCACAGACAGTGCGGAGGCAATGTTTCGTGCATGCATATTTCACTATCTATAGTCTTGTTCTGGCTGCCATGTAAACTTTCAATTCAATTATTTTTCTTTCTATTTTTAATGTAGTCAAATGCTTGGTGAATTTCTTGAGAACAGTAAAGTGCTGCAGCGGTTTCTTCACTCTGAACTTTGATTTCAAGTGACGGGCCTGCAGTTCTGCTCACACAAGTCAGTCATTAGCTTGTGGGTGTTATTATTGTTGCAACAGTCACCAATGTTTGTTTATGAATTTACACGGACTAAATTATGCTTTAAATTTGTAACCTTGTAGTACATGCAGCCAACTGGGGTTTCTTGGGACATTTTATCAGGAATATTTATTTTGTATGTTGCTTCCCTGAATGAAGGAATCACACCATCTCAGCATACATTTTCAGTTGTGGTTACGCTTGTGTTTGTTCTTACTGTTACGGCCTCCGTGTGCGTGTGTGCGTGCGTGTGTGCGTAGGTACATAAAAATCTATTTCCAAGTTCTGTTGCCCCATGTAACCCCAGTAGACTGTAAGTATGCTTCAAAAAGAACACCTAAGTGATCAAAAATTACCACTTTAATTAACACTTATACACAGGATGTCAGGTAATTCTCAGGTGTCGACTGTGCCAAGTGAATCTAATATAAGAACTAAGTAAAAATTACTCTTTGGTAAGAAGACATTAGGCCCTTGGTTAATGAAACATACAGCGAAGTAGAAGTAAGCGTAAGGTAATCCGTAGATACGGACTGTACCGTACAAATCCTGTAGCCAAAATTCAGAGGAAATACTCGATAAAAAGTCATTAGGCCCTTTGTTTACGAGGAAAATGACATGGTAGTGCAAACAACATTCCAGCTCACTGGTATTATGGACCTGTCTGGTAAACTGAGGGCCTAAGTAGTTTGTCACTTATTCACGTGGTGCAGTCCGTATACATGAATTACCCGACATCCTGTATGCATGATGCAAGTCCGTGAATTTAGGTACTTTACATTCATAACATTCTACTCGCCATTACTTAGAGTACTTGCTAGCCTCACGTGACTTTCACTTTGATTACACGGCATGTTAAGATATGGTCTTGTGTTTCTTTCATAGAATATTGAGGTAATGGAGGCAATGTGTTTGGCATGTCTGTTTTTTTTTTGTTTTGGGTGTTAACTCTTAGAAAATATAAAACTACATACTGACTTGCTTGAAAACTAACAGTGATCTATAATGATCTTGACATATGATGCTGGCAATTATACATAGTCACAACTTTCTAACCATTCTAAGTTTTATATACCTGCAATCACAGTCAACATTTCAAATTATTTTTGTCAAAGTTTAGTTGCAAACTAAAGATTCAACTGCATTTTTTGACGTTGACTGAATAGTAAGTACAGTCTTACAGACACTTTATTTTTTTCTGACTGCTGTGAATTTTCCATATGCAGCTGTAGTTGGTCTAAAATAAGAGATTAAGTTTTAATTTTGCAACACACATTACGTATTAGTATTATGCAGTGTGAAAATGTTTGCACGCTAAATGAAACCAGTAACATTAAGCTGCTCGATGCAGCATACCCACTTTGTCGCACAAGTTGGGAAAAGTCACTCCAACATGATAATGTTGCACACGCTCAGCAATGGAACTGCTTCATCCCAATAGTCTGAATGTCTTTTGTCATTCCATCTGCTGATCAGTTACGATGAAGTCTCTTCGAGACTCGCAGAGACGTTTTCTCCCGCCTTGTCCTGCAGCTTGCGGGTCGTGGAGCAAAACGCCTTAGAACGTAGACTCGAATCTGAACCGCCGGTACTATTTGAGTCGTTTGAACCCCGCGCCGTCGTGGCCCAACTTCAGTTCTTCGTAGAGAGATGGCGCCACCTCCATGGCCTGGGCGGGAACATGTAGCGTCTCCTGCTTCCAGCCCTGCTGGGGAGGCACTGTGCCTCCAGATGGATTGATGCCGTTTGCAGTTCCATTTGGAAGCGTGCCGTCTCCTTGACTGGCAGGCATCTGCATCAAATACTGCACTGTCAGAGGGTTATAAGGTTTACACTTTTACGTGTCATCTTATATTTACTCACACAATATTTTAAAAATTTTACACCCATTATTATTGGGCTAGTTTTCATAGCATGTTTTATGTGCTGGATAATTAACAGTGCAGGTAAGTACGTGTTATCTCAGCATTACACCTGTTGCTTCACATTTCAATGTAAGCCTGTACAATATCTCACGTTCTAGGGTGCTTAAACATAACTTCAGCCACATCAAAACTCCCACAAAAAAGTCTTATGTTACTAGCGATAGTGTTAGTTTTGTGTCAAGGTAGGATTCTCCATAATATTTAACATTTTTCAGATCTTTAAGTACTGTACTATGACAGTATTCAAAATTGATGTGTGAGATAACTGTACAGGTATTATATTTAAAGGGAGCCTTGCTATAGAAGTTTAGGTGCCACTTTGTAAGTTCAATGTTTTATAAATGCACATTTTGACAAATGGCACAGAAAATAGCACTTGTAGTATCTTACATGTATATATTACCTCTCAAAGTGGTTTTGTGTTAGTATCTATGCCAGGACTCACTGCAGTACATATTATATTACTATTAATGTCCTGGTTATTTTCTTAGAATAACGAAGTTAATGAAAGACTAAGCGAGGCAGTGTTGCCTATTTGTATGAATCAGTGTTGTCAAATTGCACCTAGTAATTTTTTGTTCATAATGTACCAGTGACACTTTTCTTGTATTTCAGTGTGTTTGTAGCTTATTAAAACACATTATTCTTTAAGACTATTTGGTTAGTATATTTTTAAAACTTTTTTTTTGCGGAAATGGTAGGACGGCACATGCAGAAATGGTGAGTGTTTTAAAGTATTGTCTGCAATCATACAGTTAGACACAGAGGTACATAGTCATAGTATTATCTGCAATGTACTCAGTCATATATTGTAGGAACAGTTCAGCAGTTAGAAAGACGTAGTGTATAGTTGCTGGTTTACCTGTATGTGGTCCATGTTGACCTCGCGCAGGTAACTTGGGTTCTCGAAGGCCACGCCACCTGATGACTTGCGACCCAGAATGTGCCTACTGCGCAGGAACCACACCGCACCCACCACTATGGCTATGACTATGATGAGTGCCAACACGACGCCCACTGCGACGCCAACGTGTGAGCCTCCGTCATCTGCACACCAAGGTAAACATAGCTCAGCTACCAGTCCTTGAACTACAAGTAAGTTTACATTAGTTTAATAGAACTGTGCATGTTTATAGCAACAGACAATCATGAATGATTACTTGCTTCTTTCTTCCATAACAAGTGGTTAAATGTTTTGAAATTAAACAATATTACAAAAGTTTAAATTTTCTATACGAATGATTAACCCAGTATTTGTTTTCTAGGTAGGTGTCTCCAAATACCAACAGCTTATGACAGTATTTCATAAACAGTGTGAAAAGCAATCAGCAGGCCATACCTGGTTAGAAGCAAAGATACTGCACTACGCTTATATGACAATTTTCTTAGTTACTATTATTTAAAAGAATTTTTCATGTTCTGTTTGGCTTCAACTGGTTCAAAATGGTGTGCATCAGGCATGAATTATTTACAGATAGTTACACTGTAAGACAGATTAATACGTAATACACCTGTAGTAGTCAATTACGTGGATGATGGTGATATTGCAGAACATGATCATGTATGTAATAAACATGGCCTATCTACATTTTTGAATAGATTTAAAGTTCATATAATCTATAATGTCCATTTCGAGTACACATTCTGAATATACAGGTTAGAATTATTTTATTTTACATTTATTTGAATAAGCCATGCTAGGTATGACATAGCTTGATGTACAAATTAATACTTGCAGGCTTGCATTTAAACAAATTTAGTTTGACCTGTGGTGGGAGTACATTTCTGTTAATTCTCACCGTCTTAACTAAAAAAAATTTTTTTTGTTGCAAACTTCTTAACAAGTATACACAGTAGTTTGTTGTGTTTGGTATACTATCCTCGCAACCAGTGATGCTGTCTGGAAGCTGGCACTACAGAAGTCAGCGGACAGATCAACTGACCATTCTCAAGTGTAAATGTGGGAAAAGAAAGAGAGTGGGAAGAGGGACACTTTACAACATGGGTTTAATTTTGTGATATTTTTGAATGTGACAGAAAATTTGTAAAGTGTTATAAACCGTTCTTTAATTTATTATGTAAATTTTTTCCAATTCACAACTAATTTTTACTCTAAAAAAAAATATATGTGTGTGTGTGTGTCTGTGTCTGTGTCTGTGTCTGTGTCTGTGTCTGTCTGTGTCTGTGTCTGTGTCTGTGTCTGTGTCTGTGTCTGTGTCTGAGTCTGAGTCTGAGTCTGAGTCTGTGTCTGTGTCTGTGTCTGTGTCTGTGTCTGTGTCTCTGTGTGTGTGTCTCTGTGTCTGTGTCTCTGTGTCTGTGTCTCTGTGTCTGTGTCTCTGTGTCTGTGTCT
>PNEQ01000609.1:0-13138 GCA_003012365.1 Medauroidea extradentata | reverse complement strand
TGTGTGTCTGTGTGTGTGTGTGTGTCTGTGTGTCTGTGTGTCTGTGTGTGTAAGAAAGAGCCTGTTGTAGTGCGACTTAAAATGGACATTTCAGATCTTTTTGGGTATGTATTTTTCCCACAAAATTGGGTATTTATTTACACTTTGACTTGTGACAATTTTGTTCAGTCGCATGTAAAGATGTTGGCAGCACTGTATCTTATATCTATGTAGAGGTCAGTTACTGTACAACTAGTTGTCACTGGCAGTTGTATGTGTCTCTCTTGTGTCTGGTTATACATATACATACATTGTTTCTGTCCCTTATGTTAGAATACATTCATATCTCAGCACATCACTAAATAAAATTAGTTATATCTTAGTAAAAGACAAAAATATCAATGTGAATCATGGTAGGTTGAAAAGTTATAACAATAAATACCACTTCACTCAAGTGTAGATTATCTTTGGCGTCATTATCTTTGGATTTTTTTTTTTTTGTTGAGGAGGAGGGGGGGGGGAAATTGATATAACTTTTTATACATTATAAGTCTTTGCACATTATTGAATTACTTCATGATTTGTGACAGGTCATAAGAAATGGGACCTTAACTTCCAGTACCTCGAGGGTATTTTACCATAACTTATCAGAGTAAAATAATTAATCTTTGATGTTTTGGAAGATAAGGTCTCTGTTCCCAAGACCTGTCACATTTGGTGCTATAACTTGCTACTAGACGGCACTGCAGTGCAACTTCTATACCATTCCAACTATTGTCATAAAAACTGGTAACTTAATATTATAAAAAAAAGAGCATTTGTTTGTTCATCTAATGTGCATTCCTATGCCATTCATCCGATTAGGATGAAACTTTGGCGAGTTGTTGTACATGCACCTACAAAGGTTTCTGTCAAAAATAATTGAGGGATGCAAAACATGGTAGAGCAGCAGAAGAGAGTACCCAAACATTTTAATGGGCATTGCAATGCTATTTTTATCACAAAAACAAAATTATTGTTATTGATATATAACTTTTAAAGTAGGAATAACACATGGAAAATTAAATGTTGCAACAAATAACATGGAGCAAATAAAAATATTGAGGGGTCGTGTTTCCCATGTCTTGCTAACGACACCTGTGGAGCTATGTTAGTTGTGATCTAGTTCCTGGTTTGCTGCTCTTAGATAATTGCTTCTTGGCAAACACAATCAGCATCAACGAATCAGGTTTATGTGGTGTGACCTCAAGAAATGTTAAAGTGACACTTCTGAGTGGCTCAGACGGCTAAATAGTACATTTATTTTCTAATATTGAAGTTAAAAACTTAAATAAATAATGTAGTTCATCAAGCTTACTTTACAAATTGCAAATTAAAGGCATGTTAATGCAAGTTTTTGTCTTTGGTGAGGGAGTGTGTTGTCAACAGTGTAAAGAGAGTGCTACTGATGGTACGTGCATGGCTACGTACGCAGACTGGCAGCAGACGTGATGTAGGAGCCAGTGATGAAGCGTACGGGATCGGTGAGCGTGCTCGTGCCGTAGTGGTTGCCTGCCTTCACCACACACTCGTACGTCACCCCTTCCTTCAGCCCTGTGATTATCAGGCTCGTTGCCTTCGTGTCATTCTTCAGTGGTACTCTAGCTCCGCCCAAATGCTGCCTCCAGAACACTCTGCCCATGCACAAATCACGGCTCACATCACAACAACTTCAGTTCCAAGTAAAACAACCATTTACACATTTGCAAACAATGTACTAATAATATCATTCAGACTCCAGAAGCAATCTAAAGGTTACCAAAGTATTTTCCCACATGAAAAATCTGTTTGTGACCATTATAAACTGGAAGACAACATAATACCTATAAAGAAAGGTAAAGTAGATATGATGGGTAATGGATACAGACCTGTACATTTCAACCTTGGATGGATTCTTGACTGGTGGATCCCACTTGACACGCACCGAGTGAGCGTCTATGACTTCCACACCAACATTCTGTGGTGGTCCAGGCAGCCGATCTGAAAACAGTAATATTTCATATTTAATCATGGCACATACATGTTCCCATATACAGTGTGTTCCAAAGACTATTCCGACAACATGACAGAATGAAATTAAGTTACTTTACCTGTTATGCAGACTGTTTTTTTAGTCAAATTTTCATAAAAACGTGACACAAAATGAAGAAAAAACTGGTCACACCCCAAATTACATCAAACATACAGCAATGTTAGCATTATATATGGAGTCACATTTGTGATTCTTTAAAAATATATACAACCATCCAATGCATATAAATAATGTTTAAAATTTGAATGTACCATACATATAAATATGATCTGACCACAGCGTTGGCGCCATAAATCCTACAGCCTAGAGAAGATTGCATGACAGGAAAGTTACTTGTCGTAGCAGAACATTTTGTAAACTGCTAAACACTGCCAGGACTCAAAAAATTAGAAAAGTAAAGAATGGTTATATGAAAAAAATAATCAAAGTTCTGCGGTGGTCAATTTAGAACCAAACAAGCCAGGATATCAAACAAAATATTCTACATGTACTTTAAAAAAAATATCAACAGAGTTTTAAATTTAAATGTTCAAAATTTAATTTACTTATGTCCCCAATTACTAAGTTATTGAATCTTGTATGATATCAAAAACCTTAGAAACCAATATTAAACAAGGCACACACACCGGTTGAAATCAAACTGGTTACAGGGATGGGAGCACAGAATTTACCCACAAGAATCACCTGTACTAACCAACAGCACACTGATTTTGCAGTGTTAAAGTCAAAATGCTATTGATACAGTGGGTTTGTGTGGAGTTGCACTGAAGTATGGATTACGAGAGAGTAAACTTCCATTAATCAAGTCAAAGTGTGGCCAGTAATTGCTGTTGCGTAGGTCAGCAGTGTTCTCAAGGTGTGTTGTGTGGTCTCAGATGTGTTCAGTGCATAGTTGGGTGAGTACAAGGATCCACACTTCAGTTTCCAGTGAGATGGAGAAGTCAGGCCCTTGTGAGAGAGAGCTTACAGATGATGTAGGGAGATGTGAGCAGCGTGTGACCGCTTACCTCGACCTTGGTGGAAGCAGGCCATGATCTGCTTGGTGTAAGACAACACACAGAACTTATTGTTGAGAAGTGGCTCCCCACGACACCAGTCTAGGCACCTCCTGGGTACACCCCACTGTGCGCAGCAGCTGCGGTGGTCCGACCCATCTGTAACGCACCAGTCAACATGCTCGTGTCATTAAGTTTCTCTACCTTCATTTCTTTAAAAATTTATCTGTGCAATTTTTCGGAAAGTATTTTAATTGCTTTTAGCAGCTCAAAAGTAGTTTAGAAATTCAATATTCCAGTAGAAAATTACTCTAATGTGAAAATTGTTTGAACTATAAAGTGTAAATGAATGGTTAAGCGAGTTTGGGTCATTATTACAATGCCACCAGACATACCAGAGTGTTGAATACATCAATGCTGGTTGCCAGATTTACCACAACACTGAGAGGAAAATATGGTGTATCACAGTGCTGAATGAGTACATTGCCAAAATACGAGAGCAGTAAAACATTCTGCTGCAGAAGTGCCACAAGTGTGAACGGACAAGAACTAATTGATTTTGTCTGTGATTCTGGACTGTACCTTGATGCTGAAATACCACAAAGTCCAATACCACTACAATGCCAAAATCAGAATTTACCATACTTCCAAATTCATAATGCCATAATAAGAATTTACCATAACACAGAAATTAGAATTTACCATAATGCTGAATTCACAGCTAACCACAGTGCTGAGTCTGTATTCGACCATAGCGCAGAATCCTAGGCTTGTTGCTTAGTAGCCAGGACGTGATTTTCTGAATTTAAAAACATTTATTGGCTAAGAAATGTAGCAAAGCTTAGGTTGCTCATATTTTGGAAACTTGATATAGGCTAGTGATATGTAATAAATAATTGCAAAACTACTTGCAGGAGAAAATTTTAACACCTCTTGGTGCTTAGTACATCTCGTAAACTTTGCCAATGCAACTGTGATTTGTAAAAAAAAAATGTAGGTTATTCCTGAGGAGTTGTCAAACCTCACTGCATTTTGGTTTTGAAAGGGTCTTCCGACCCATTCGTGCTTAGTGCTGGGAATGAACTTGGAAGGTGATGAGGCTTTATTTAGCCTGGGATTAGGGTAGTTCCGGTCTGGAAGTAGTATGCTGTCTCTTTCTTTTCTCCTGTGTCGAGTGTGCCACCATCATATCATTCTCCGTTTAACTGCCGTACCTTCTGCTCGAGTGGCCATCGAGCAGGTTGGACGGCAGTGGAGAGCAGTGGTGGGCTCTCGGCCGGGAGGGGGGGAAGAGTAGGGAGGGGGTGGGAGTCGGCTTGACGGAGTCAAGCTCATTGCTGTGTTGGCTCTGGTTAGGGTCGTAGTATGTTGCAAAACGCGGGTGCGTTATGCGCTGTGAAAGAAAACTGCCTGGTTTTGCTTGTCGACTTCAACTGTGTGGAGTGGCAGCTGAACGACTTCAGAGCGACAAATTCTCGGGTTGAGAGTTCCTTTCTGAGGGCAGGAAAATCCAGAGCATCGCAAATAAACGTGGCTTTCGTGAGTTTTGAAAGCGAGTCCATGCCTAGGATTGACGAGGGAGAGGAAGGCACAAGGTATGTTGCGGTGAACACCCCTTTAGCTCGCCCCTTTTGATTGGAGCTGTCATTCCTCTATGAAATTCTGGGATGAAGATTCTTTTTACTCACCTTTTCGCTATTTTATTAGCAGCAGTGCGAAGATTCTAAAACTGTGTAAAGTCGTGATTTAAAGGATAATTCCCGAGTCGGAGACCCTTCAAACTGGAGTGTTACTGAATTAAGTGTATAGTGAAAGACTGCTCAGGTTTTACTATATAATGGGTCAAGAAAGAGTAATGTTGGTTTTGATGGAGTTTAACTCACGAAAGTGAATTGTATCAGGAGGATTCTTAAGTTAGTTTGTTTTGATATGTGCCAAGGTCGAGTAAAAAATTGGTTATTGTAACAAAAGATGTAAGAGAGTATTGAATGTGTATAAATTCGTTTAATTTCCATCTTGCTCAGAATTCTCATTTTCTCATTATACAACCTAAGTCACAGTACCTATAAGGATAGTCTCTACGAAATAACTCCATACAGAGGAGGTTTGTATTTGAGAATTGATAAATTGTGCCCAATGTCATTGAAGATTGGTTCAGTTTCACGTTTTAATGTTGCCTGTTGCCTTAATATATTTATAATTTTTTATATGAATGAGTTACTTCATGTTTTCCTATTTTCCATAGTTGGGACTTGTAATAAAAAAAATTTTAGTCAGCAGTTATTTGTTGTTATATTCTTAACCACATTAAAACTTAATTGTTTTGGTAATGTGACTGACATATGGATGCAAAAAATTATGTTATATTTTATATTCCTACTAAAGACCGGTACTTTATAATAATTTAATATTAAACTATGTGACGTTTCTCTCATATTACATATTTTTGATTGCCAATGTTTTTTGCAAAGATGTATGCCAGTCAGAATTCTAATGATTTTTTATCACATGAACAGCAAAGCTATTTATATGACATATTAATTACAGTAAAATTAATTGTAATAAGTTTGGTATTTCAGGGTGTCTCGGTGATAAATGTAAAAGCCTTTTTTTAAATTTAAAATATATATAATTGTATATACATTATTGTATAATCTGCTGAAGCCAGATGTGTGAACAGCATATGAGAGGGAGAGTTTAACGATGGCTAGCAGGTGGTGCGGACGTGACAGGACGTAGTGGAGAGAAGTGGTCGGTGTGAGACAGTCTGCAGGCTCGGAGGAAGCTGGGAGAATAATCAACATGTGAACTTTAAGTAAACTGCTTATTTCTTCTCTATCGTGTGGTAGGATGTAGGTAACTTTATAGTATTGGTTCATGCACAGTAGAAGGGAGAGTACTACAGTGAGGAGAGAAGATTGGATGAGCACGAGCGGAGCAGCTTGGTAGGTAGTCACAGCAGTAATGGTAATCTTAATTGTTAGCATAGATAGCAGGGCTCGTAGGGTAGAAGGCATTCTTATTTATAAAACGTTGCAATTTATTTTGATTTACGATTGGTTCAGAGACTGTGTAGGCATGTTGTACTTTTGTTTTGTTAGCATGACGAGGTCTCCCAGAGTGATACTTTGAGCTTAATAAACTACTTTCTTTCTGGAATTACAACATTTTAAACATTTATTTATTTGTAATCTTCAGTGTAAACATTTTTAGTAAAATGTATTATGTTAAATGATTAGTGTACTTAGTAAACGAGGGGGGCTTATTAGACATTTTATCATTTATACCTGTGATATCAGGTAAAGTCATTTATTGTAATGAAACATTGCAGAAGCAATATCGTTCTGTAGTTGATGAACTTGAACTATTTAATTAATTGTGGCAAACAATACCTGTGGTAGTTATGCTCATTTCTTTAATAGTATTCTTTTAGTCTGAGTCCTGAGCAGTTGTAGAGTTTTTACAAATGTGTTGTGTTTTAATATTTCTTTTTGATTGATTACTTTGGATGTGTGACAAGCACTACACTGCAACTATCCACATCATTGGTTTAGTTCTCGGGTACCTCGTGTTTAATTTACTGACTGTTAAATTTTCTTTTCCATCTGGACTACAGTAATCGCCCTAGTGTTTGGTTTGGTTTGAAGTCCTAATTTGCTTTAATTTATTTTATTAATTTTTTTATGTAGCAATATGTGTGTTACCCATTTTGAAATAGCATGACACTTATTACATGACACACAACAAAGAAATTTTCAAACAATTTTCAAGTCTAAACTTCATTTAGCATGTTTCATGCTACACAATTAACAACACAAGTATATAACAAATTTTAATAACACTTGCTTTAATACAACATTTACAAACATCTGAATACTGTTTCATAATTTGTAAAGATGATGAAAATCATTGGACCAGTGGGGAAACAATAGATCCCCAAGGAAACAGCTGACTAATGGTATTGTCCAGGACAATATCCACAAGTGAAAATCAGGTAAACCTTTCCGGGAATCACTCTAGCCACTGTACCAATCACGTTCTCCATCATCCAATGGTGATGGAGTCCAAATACACAAAACATTATCAAATCAATGTGACAAAAAATATAATGGGTTCAGTCACATGTTAATAAATATGACAGATTAAATTTTGTTTCATTAATTTTTAGCTCCATTTCAAAGAATGTGAGAATATCCTAATATTATCATGAAATTATTAATGAAAAATAACAAACACGTTGGTTTTAGGATATATACCTTAGTTTTAAGGTTCCAAGAGAGCACTGATTAGTGTAGCATTTTCATGCTTGGCCAATCCATAGAATTCAGCGTTATCGGCAGTTCTGAATTCAGCTCTATGTTCAAAATGATAAAATCTGGATTCTGGTCATATTAAGATTACGGTGTTGTAGTCATATTAGGGTTTTAGCATTGTAGTCGTGTTGTGGGTTCGGCAGTGTTGTATTTTGGCACTGTGGTATTTCAGTGTTGGAGTACAGCTCTTGTTTTGTTTGGTTTGTAGTACCCCTGCCGTGAAATTTTTCAGCGTAGGATATTCCAGTGTTGTTGTTGTTCTACTTTGTGACACACCATTTTTCTCACATTGGTGTGGTGATAAGTCTGGCATTCAACGTTGTGTTTAGGTGTTGTGGTGTAGCCCCAAACATTTTTATGTTACTCAGTTTTTGAAGAATAACACCTTTTAATAACTGAGAGACCTAAAGAAGTAACACATCAATAGTTGTAATAAAATTATTGTAGAGGAAATAATTCTCAAACCAGGACATGTCACCGTAGCAGTGTACATAAAGAAGCTGTCTGTGACCATAAACTTGAGAAGTACAGAGGTCGGCTTGGTTACTGTATTGCTGCTATTACTCTACTCGATAATATCATGAAGAAATAAGTTAGACAACCACCACATTGTCTTACCAGCAGCACATCTCATCAACTTGTCGAAGTCACTGATACACTGCGGCTTGTCTATCACAGCATCAATGTCCAGGTAGAAGGAGCAGGCTTCCATGCAGCTAGACGTCACATTCTGTTCGATGCAGCACTGCGTAACATTGTTGGTAGCAGCCTACACATAACACATCAAGATAATAGTTTTAAAATGTATGTACTACATTATCTGCGGCAGTAACAGAAACCGTTTGGTAACATAAGCTTTAGCTTTCGAATTCTGTGTAGTTCTTTCATTTTTAATTTAAACTACCTTACATATAAATATGCATATAAAATGCATATCATTTTCAGGGAGTGTTTGATGTGAAATTCTGCTGTTGACAACTTTGAGCGAGGAGCTAAACATTATATCTACTAGTATCTACGACCATGTATGTGTGAGTGTTTGAGTGAGGGGCCTATATACCAAGTGCTGTGGCTCACGTGCAGTGATACTCACTACATTCCTAATGCGGACGGAGACAGGTCTCGATACGCTGCCGAATGGGTTCTCAGCATGGCAGTAGTAGTCACCCACGTCGTTCTCGCTGATCTCACGTATGGTCAGCTGCATCAATCGCTTTGTATCCTCCTGATGGCAAACATGGGCAATGCATGGTCTTACACATACAGTTCAATATCTGCCTGGTTAGCTGTATATGCAGTGTAACCCATTGACTTACAGCTAGGTTAGTGCAACCACTTCATAGTCAATATAATATCAAAGTACAACACTTGTTGCGGATGAGTCTCGAAGGCAATGGGACACATGTGCGTCAAAAACCACAGTTGTGTCAAATACATGTACGTTTAGTTGAAACATGCACATCAGTTTAGTCTGTTGTGAAATATTTCATATTGTTTAAACAAATTAAATGGACAATAGTTAGGAAATTTCAGACATATACTCTTCTGCTTACATGAACTTTTATGGGATTTTAGAAATTTGTTTAGTTACAGAATATCAATATAAAAACTTAAATATTGGCAATTTCTTATGAGTGACCTTTTAATTGGCTGTTAATCTATAATTTACTGAAAGTTGAAGATAACTTCTGTATATACTATTAGTCAAATGTCATTCAGGATGTTGCATGTTAATATATGATGTGCTGTCTACTACCTTGAGAGAGTGTCATGTATGATCGTCACATTTCATCGTTGAAGTTTAAATGTCAGAGAATAATGGACTTTTGTTATATGTATCAAGAAACATTTTTTTTTTCTTTTTACACTACTCAAGGGATAAGAAGAAATTATAAAATAGACCAGGAATATGTATTTTTTAAATTAAATAAATGCTGTATGAATGTCAAATAGGACCAAAGTAAATAGATTTAAAATGCAAAGGAGTATATTCAGGGAGTGTAACAAAGTATCTGTAGCCTATATTTATGTTTATATTTAGTTTAGTTAGACTATGTTACCCGCTGTTGATACATGAGCAACTCACATCTCTGACTTTCTTTGTGGTGATGTTATATTTGCCACCTTGAATGACGGGCACTCTGCCATCAGGATCCCTCCAGAACATCATCTTGGGTGTCGGCACAGCATCCACTTGACACTCCAGTACCACTGAGTCTCCGGGGGCTGCCATTGTGATGCCTGATGCTGTGATGTGTGGAGCATCTGCCGTCAACAATTCAACACTTTGTAATATTGACTACACACTATTAGACTATTAGTTTTTCAACGCTGCCACTAGAAAGATGAAACATGTAGAATGCACTTAAATTTAGGAAAGAAGAAAATGGTTATAACATTTTGAAACCTGTCAAACATAGTGAATTTTTTTTTTTTTACGTTTGAAGTTGAAGGGTCCTGACAAGGTAGGTACAAAATTATTAACAGATAATAAATATGAGCTATCCAAGCTCATTGCTCACATTGTTTACTAAGCCCTGGGAAATTTCCTCAATGTTTTACCTTCGCATGAGGGAAGGGAGGCGATTTAACTTGTGTCATAAATTATTTTGAGTAATGTATGAAAATGATAGAAAAGTGTGTAAAATAATATTAATGATTTTGTTAGAACTAAACAAACTACATACTATGTATTTAAAAATCAGTTTGGCATTAGATAAGGTTCAAGTACAAATGATACAGTGGCTAAATTAATAAACTTTGTTCCTTGTGCAGTAGATAACAAATAAAACTGTGTTGCTTTCACTTTAGGTCTTGCCAAAGCTTTTGATACAGTGTCATATTAAAAACTTTTAATACTTCTGGAATAATTGGTAAAACTGGTATAAGAGGTTTGGCAAACAGATGGTTTAAAAGTTATTTAGAAATTAGACCACAAAGTGTTAAAGTAAACAATAAGCTTGGAAACTCACTGATGATAAATACAGAGTTCGACAAGGAATTATTCTCGGTCCAATTTGGTTTTTGATCTATATAAATGCTTTTTGTAACATAATATAAATGGCCAGCTAATCTCTTTTGCAGATGACAGTGTGACTTTTTTCTTATGATACATGAGCATCGGTTGTTTATAAAGCAAATGAAGAGTTAACAAAAGTGAAATCTATGTTAGATGACAATTTTCTCTTTCTCATAACTGTAATAAAGTGAATGTAGATTGTAAATGTAATGTTATAGAACAAGAACACGAGACAAAGTATTTAGGTGTTACGTTAGATTATAACTCAAAATGGGACAGACATGTTTCTTATATAAAAAAAATTTTAAAACAGTATTGTAAGGGACTGTAAGTACTTGTGGACACCCAGTGTGTAGTTTTGTTCGCTACACCCAGTAGCTCGCCGCATGCCATTGGCTAGTTGTTGTCAGGCGTCAGCCGCGTGCTAGCCGGCCCGCCCCCGCCTCGCTCAGAGCGCGAGACAGTTCGGAGTTAGCAGTCCGCGAGGCATGACGTGTGGTAAGAGTGTTCAGTCAGACGCCCGAGCAGTAAGACGTGCTGTGATGTCAGTTCCTAGTTAGCAGTCCGAGCAGTCAGACGTGCCTTTAGTACTATCATGACAAGTGTGGTAAGACGTCCGCGTGTATAGACGTAGGCGCGCAATAATGAGAGCACGAGTACTAGAGTCGCATGAAGGCTAGAGACCTAAGCATGGGCTGCCGGCGTTCACGCGTGAGTGCCCCACAGCGACGTCACCCTTGCTGTATAGTGTGTGGAACATTAACCTGTCAATAAATGGGTGAGACGCGCACCGTAACGTATTACGATCTTGTTAATGGTGACACCCGACATACCCACAGTCAGGCCTTCTACCATCACGGGCCTAGAGACGACATAATCAGGTGTCTGCACTGTCCAGCGCAGTGCTCGAAATCCCGTGTAACGCCCTATATAAAAAAGGGGCAGTTACAGATTTTGGTGTCAGAAGTGGGATGAAACCTATTTTTTGTCATTTGTCGGTATGCCGGAAATTACAGTCTGTCAGAATCGTGTGACTGTACTGTCGTGTCATGTCGTGTCATGTCGTGTCGTGCCCAGCCGTGCTGGATGATCGTCGTGAACATTTCCGTGTTCGTGTTAGTGTTCTGGACTGATGCCGCTATACGCACTCGTGAACACACATTGCTAACACGTGAACGCATCGTGCAGCCGCGAAGTGTCTCGGGTATGCGTCCTGCTGTCCGCCGGACAAGGTCAAGACATCCGCGAGCCGGCCTGCAGCCTGCACGTCAGCAGATGCCGCACGCCACCGCGCCGGACAGTTTCCTCCCCCCGGCCCGCCCGCCCTTCCGCGCCCGTCGACCGCGCCGTCAGCAAGAAGTCGCGCATCGCCTGTTCTCTCGTCCTCCTTCTCTTGTCTAGTCCGTGTTTGTCGTTCGTCCGTACTTGGCTAACTCTCGTCCGCGTTCATGTTACGTTCATGTTACCGCCGTGTTGGTCTCCTCCCGTCGTCCGCCGTCTGCAGTACCTGGAACGAAGATAACGCGATCTTCCGCACCGCGCGTCAACATGTATAGTTCGTCCACGATCCTCATGTCTACCTGGAGTTCTAATGCAGCCTGGACCACGACATCGCTGGAGTGAGGTGAGGTTCTCTTTCCTGTTATTCTTGTCACGTTAGTCACCATGGCGTCAACTGTAAACCTGGAAGGTCGTGAGCTTGACCTGCAAGCAGCCCTGAATCACCTAGCGTCCCGACTAGAAAGCGTAGAGCGCGAAAATGCAGAACTTAAAAGACGTGAAACCAGTACTCCTCTTAATGTAAATAATTCGAATGTGTCTAACGCTGGTCTAACACCTGTAAGAAATTTCACTTTGTTGCCAACGATCCCAGTATTTAGTGGAAAATCGGAAGATAATGTGAAGGTATTTTTCATTAAAATTGAACAAGCTGCCAATGTTTGTAGTTGGTCAGAAAATGAATTGTTAGCATTTGTTAAACTCAGACTCGCTGGTGAAGCTCTAGATTTTGTACTTGCTGATAGTGCTTGCCAGGAAGCTAACAGTTATGAGCAGCTTAAGAAACATCTTATAGAACGTTTTGGCCGGAAACACATGACTCGTTTTTACAGAGTACAGTTGAGTCGTTTGAAAATTCTTGATCATGAATCTGTTGAACAGTTTGCTGACCGGATACGCAAAATTAATGCCAACACATACGAGTTAGGTCCTAATAATGAACAGAATGAAGCTATCAAGCATGAGGCTGATCAACGAGCCCTCGATGCTTTCTTGAATGGTTTAAGTGGCGAAGTAGGCAAGTTTACACGTATATTTCTCGCCCGCAAAGTTTTAAAGAAGCCCTTGAGTCTGCAATAAATGTTGTCGAGGCAGACACACGTCCTGGTAAAGAGCTGGTAAACAATGGTGCTGGTAAGTCAGTATTTGTCACGAAGCAAGTAAGAGAAACATGTCATTTCTGCAACAAGGTAGGTCACAAGTTTAAGGATTGCCGCAAGAGGACAAAAGCATGTTTTGGTTGTGGAAAGTCAGGACACATGGTACGTGAGTGTCCTAACAGACAGCAGAGGTACAAGAAGCCAGATCCTCCTGCTAAGGAAGAAGGTAAGTTAAACACTTACAGGGCTGGACTAGCCACGAGTCACAGTCCTCAGTAAGGTGCATACCTGCAACAGTGTCTGACAATGACTTAAATGAGTTAACAATAGTTGTGCATTACAGAGGTAGACCACTCAAGTTGTTAATAGATACTGGCGCTCAA
>PNEQ01000608.1:0-12226 GCA_003012365.1 Medauroidea extradentata | reverse complement strand
CTTAAGAAGAGATTAAAAAGTTTCTTATTGTTAAATCCTATTTATACACTTGAAGAATTTTTTGAACTGGATATAACTAAATTGTAATCTTTGTTTTGTATTCATTATTACTTTCTATGTGATGTGTGTATGTTTTGACGTGATTATACAGCTGTACTGCTCTACTAATCTGAATCTGAATAAACTAAACTAAACTAATTTCCAAAAAACTACAGAGTTCAGTGCAAAGTTTGAAATATGTTGAAGTAGAGTTTGGGTTGTTAGCGTAGAAGGCAGCTGAGGCACGGTTTAGTGGTTTGAACATTCTAGCGCTTACCCTGAAATTTCATAGAAATTTTTTCATCAATAATTGAACTTTTGTTTAATATGTACCTACTGTTCCCACAACCTTTTTTAATCTTCAAACAACAAATAAATTTGTTTTAAAGCAAATTTTAGTAGGCCTATACATTTGTTATGTAAATTAACTTCACTGCACTAGCTAGTGTTCTAGCTAGTATCCTTCCAAATTAATTGTTTAATTCACACGCCCAACTTTCTTATACAGTCTGGCGTACAGCATTAAAATTTTGAATACAGGTTTTACGGCTGCATTTCGAGGATTGGAGATAATAAGTGCTATATTTATTGTATCTGTGCCAAAAATGACTTTAAATGTAAAAATGGTATTATTGTCTCTAGTTAATTAGGCCTATATCCAGATGTAAAATGACATGGCGCACAATAAGAAAATATTCCTTTGATAGCATCTTTTGTTCAGCTAAGACACTATTTATTTAAAAATGCTTCATATTTGTCATCAATTTTGTTCAGAAACATTCGCGCGTGCATAAAAATTGTTTGTTTACATTCGACTAGCACAAGAAAGATAATGAAAAATAGTACCCTCCCTATCCCGCACTAGCTAGTATACAAGTCCTTGTATGCTAGTTACTAGTATGCTCAATGGCCGTTCACACGATGCAAGTTTGCTACAAGTCGAGGTGAACAAGAAAGTGTTCACCTTCTTGTATAAGAAAGATGCCCATTTGTACTAGGCTTAACACTATTTATACAGTTTCTTATTTATTTTCAGTAGGTTCGAAGTACTTAGGCTCGTTAGTAGGACAGTTATTTGACAGGTCTGGCAACTACCAGAATGGTACATGCAAAGTAATATGGTAAGGCACATGGGTGCACCCAGGATTTTGGCTTGAGTAGGGCATATGAACTAATAAATAACACATTTTGCAAACAACAAGCAGGTGGATCTCGACAAATTTCTTATTAGTTACAGTACAGTCAGTTGGGGTAAGTTTGTACCATTTTAGGGTAACATTGTACAAGGCATTTTATTTTATATAATAGCATTGGGGTATTCAAGCGTTATGCAAACTTAAAGATTATCAAATTCATTAATCTAGAACACAGCGATATTTTTAAATTCTGAAATACTTCATTTGAATTTGAACTATGTTGATGGTACAAAGTTGCCCTGACCGGTACAAAGTTACCTCAAATGACTGTATACGTTATTGGTTCAGAAACATCAATGTTCTCTCCATGCTAGTTTTGCTGGGCGCCCCACCCGGCTAAGAAACAGACATTCCAATCAACACCATTAAGCTTATTCCACGATCAACCAGGCTGGTCTCATAAACCACCCAGCTCTAAATTCTTGCTGGGGAGAACACTGCACATAGTGAACATATTTTCTTTGCAATAATATCAATACACATGTACTGTACATGTATTGCTGTAGTTACTATTACGTATATAAATTGGTATAAAAAATAAAAAACTTTGCCACTTTTTGGTGGGGAGGGGAATGCGCCTGAAGTGTTACGTGCACCCATAAAGTGGGCGGGTGTGGGTGTGAGGGAAATTTTTTTATTTTATTATTATTTTTGAAATTTACTGTATGCTTGAGGTGTATTTTGTAGCTCTAATGAACTCATAAATATATGTACTGATGTATTTCAAATGTGGCATCTAGCATATGCTGTGTAGGGATCTTACGGAGTTATTTTTATAGCTAGAAATTAGTAAGTACTTCTCGTGGTACAGAACTAGTATCGAGGTTGTGTGAGATCTCGACACTACTGGATCTACTTATCATTACACTAATTGAGTTCTGTTAGGATTTTTTTATAACTTACGTTGGGACTTTTGGTGAGTGACATGAACAAAGTTACTGGGATGGTTTGCGATTTAAAAATTACTTCTTCTTTATTTTGAATTAGATATTAGCAACACTGATTATTCTTATCAAATTCCCAAGTCCTTGTGATTACGTTTAATTTGGGATGCAAATTATCATACTCTCCACAGTAACATTTTTTAGTATTTTAAATGTTTTTTTGCCCAAGCTCGCGCACACAAGCCCTGAGCTTCAAAAGTTTAAACAGAAAAACAATTTTCTTAAAATACCAAATAATATGAAACGAAAAAACTTGAAATCATAATAAAAATAAAAATCAATAATAATAGAAATAGTTTATTGCAAAATTAATACATACATATTAAATTGAAACATTGAAATTTCACTACAAATTACATTTTGAATAGAAATAAATTAGGAAACAGTTACTAAAATTACTTATGATTACTTGGAACAACTTCTTATGCCTAAATTTTGCTACACATATTATTTAAAAATATTCTCAGTTAACAAATAATTAAAAAAAAATGTGTTATTTTTAAAGTGCAAAAACAGTGTAAGTATGTATTGTTCTACTTGTAGGTTCGCTACGATTAAGAATATATCACAGTGGTTATATCATACTTAACTGTATTCATTAGATGTAGCTTGTTACTGTTCTATTGACAATGACAATACTTTACAGTTGTGATTATAGCCATTCCCACCTCTGCAATTATAGTTACACACAATAACATTGCTCACACAGGTTAACCAACCCAATTACTTTACCCAGCTGCAACATGTATCCATGCTTAATGCTATATACAGTACTCAAAACCCAATTATTGCTGAAAATGGTCTTGTGGACCACGAAAGTGCATATATAAATTGTGTGAACTTAATCTTGAAAGATAAAAATTCAGGGATTAGGCTATATAAATACACATATTCTTAAAGTTACTTTTAATTGATGGTAAAAAAAATGTTTTCTCTGGTGCCCTTTAGGGTTTGGTGCCTGAAACTATTGCCTCACACCTCAGGGTAGCCCTGCGTTACACAGCGCTTAGACCTGTATTTGTGTTTTAGGCTCTCTTTGCTAAGATTTGTTGAAGGCTGGCATTCTGTGGAACTTAACTTTGCTGGTTGTTTTTGTGGTCGAATTATATAAGTTGGTCTTAATTTCCATTTATTAATGGAATTTCTGGTAAGTTTTCTGACTTCTCTTGCAAGGCTACAACCACCACTGAGTTTGCCAGTGTAACTGGAGCTTTGGGGATAGTGTAATACCAGTAAAATTAATTCTTCAGTAAGGGTTTTAAATTTGAAGATGAGCAAAAAAATTGGCCTTGCAACCTACAATGGTTAAGTTGTAGGCTATACAATATTACTGTACCTTAAAAAAAATGCCAAAAAACAATAAAATATGTGCATTTTTACCTACCATTTTATTTCAAAGATTTCATGGAAGTATAGAAGGTGGATATGTATTATCTGTATATTACTGGTAACCAATTTTGCTGCTGCATAAACAAACTGTTGTAGATTTTATTTTAACGTAGTTTTAGTTCAGATATCCGATTACAGTGGAAAAACACTGCCTGCTGTTTTGAAACTATAATTGTAATCTGCTGTGATGTCCGAAACTTCTTACTGTTTACCGCTGCCATTCTCTTACCACTGACGAGACATGAGTATTTTTCAGGATTTCAGGACTTGTATGCAATACTGGATCGGAGTGTACAAAGTAGAATTCTTATTACAGAAAAATTCAGCTGTTTTTGTTTTGTTTTCCAGGCTATATTTTCTCACGATCTACAAGACGTGAGAAAAACCAAAGCGTGGAATGTGTGGAGTCCTATGGACATAGTGATCACATTAATGCCACAGCAAGGTAGCAGTGGCTGTCGTGAGGTCCATGTTACCATCAACCTTCATGTCATTTGTTCTGAGAAATATCCAGATGAGTATGTACTTTTATCTAGATTGAAAGTGTTAACTGTTAGATTTGCTTGTGGGTAAATGTAGGCTTTTTGTACTAACTTGACCTAATTATCACTCTCTAACTTTCATCCAATTTGTATCTTTGTGTCGCTTCGTGTCATAAGCACAACAGTACAAGTAATAAACTTGTCTAAACATTCATTGCACATATAAAACACTCAAGTAACAGTGCTGCTCTTAGTATCAAAGTGTAAGATATGTATGACAGATGGAACGTTGTCTGCTTTGCAGTGTAGAAATACAAGCATTAGATATTGCACCGGTAGAGATCAGATTCGGACCCTCCAGATTTCTGTGCTTTTAATTTCAAGTTTGTACCTGTTAATTATAAAGGAATATGTATACAAAATCGAAAAACTCATATATATGTATATACGTTTTTTGATTATGTAAATTAAAACAAAAAAAATATGAAAATTGAGGAGGAAAAATATAAAAAATTGTTAATTGCAAGAATGGACTTTCTGGGCAAATTTTTATCAGCTAGAGTTTCTGTGCTGATGGCATCAACTACGACACTATCTCATGTTCAACCTATGACCTGAACTATATCAGCACTTTCAGGAAGCTGTCGTAATACTGTTACATATCAGTATTGTGGTGAATCTCGGAAGCCTCTGCCTTGGTTGAGCTGTCTCAACTGCAGAACAGTTCCTCAGCAACGCAAATCCCCAGCACAGCCTTGTTGAGTTGGTTAGGCACCTGGTGAGATTATAAAAGTGGGTAAAGTATATAAATTATGGGAGTTAACATTTAATGATGACCTACCACAGGCTGGATTTAGTTGCTTGGACATACTTCATTGAAAAATAGTTGACTGCTAAAGAAATCTAAAAAAATAGGAAAACATAAATGAGCACAGTATGCTTTAGTCAACAGGATACATACACTACACAAAATTCCAAAAAAATTATAATTCGGGTCAAATGTGACAAGGAGCAAACAGGTAATAAATGGAAATAATAAGGTCAAAAGTAAAAAGAAACCCAACTTAACATGCAACGCAACGATGAGACAAAACAAAAACACAGTAGATATCAGACACAAACAGAAAAAAACAACAAATGACCCCAACGATGAGATGAAACAAAAAACAGTAGTTTTCCAGACAGAAAGTATAACGACGTTTCAGGAACTAGAATCTGTTCCCGTCATGAGGTAGACACACAGGGTTCAGGAACGTGAGTGCGACTGATGAGACTGGAAAACCATGGGTTTATAGAGGGTAAACCCACTTATCCTGCTCAGGCAACTGGAGACGAGCTGTCTCCTGATTGGTCACGCAGCATAGATTGACTCTGATTGGTTGTGGTGGGTTGCGTGTTTGCTTTTGTTTTGTACTGTAAAGTTGTTTCTCTCTTAATGGGATCCATGTATTTTTTAATTCAACACTCTGTTAACTGAAAATATTGCTATAGCTAATAATAAAGGCTGATTTTTTGATTTTTCTTTTACATTGTAGGTTTCCTTTGTAAGTGGTTTAGAGTCTTCCCAAAGAATTTTGTGGCTATTTTCCCATGTATGTACGGCCAGTCTAGATTTTTGGGTTTTGCCTTTCTTGGATTTGTTTTGTGTTCTTTGATTCAGGTTGATATAGCTGGTCACATTAGCAAGGTATTTGATTTATACAGTTGTGGTTTTGTAGGTCCTCTGTGGCTGGTTTCAACCTGGTAACCGTACTTTTAATAGTCAACTTGGATTGGAATACTGTTTTTTTAGAATTTTATGTTGTGTGTATCTTGTTAACTAAAGCATACTCTACGTATTTTGTTTTTCCATTGTTTTTAGTTTTCTTTGACAGTCATTTATTTTGCAATGGAGTATGTCCAAGCAACTGAATCCAGTCATGCACTCCAATTGCACAGTTCTTTCAAAGATGAGACCTACCACAGGTTTCCACTACCAGTCTGTTCCTCCTACTGCGTCACATATTGCAACTGATGCCAAGGATTTCTGCCCCAGTCTGCAGTGTTAGAGCGATCCTGCCAGTAGGCTAAGAGCAGAGCCTTACGAGCAGCTAAACATTATCGTGAGCAGGAAATTTCGACAACAGTATGGTGTGTCCAAGCAACGTGCACATCTTCCAGCTGATGAGCGAGATGCTCGGGTCAGCGAATATACGTTGCCAACTGTTTTTGACACATCTGACAACTTCACATACAATATTTACTTGGTAATTGTTTACTAGCTTTTGCCCACAACTTTCTTGGCATAATTTTTTTTTTTTTTTTTTTATTTGTGCAAAATTATGTTAAGACTCATTAATGACAGTTTTAGAAACATTTTAAAAAACAAATTTTTTCCACAAAATTTTTTGTGTTCTCCCATTCTGCTCCTGTGCTCTGTTATGACTCTCCCCCCATCCACCCCTTTATATGTAATATTTATTTGTTTGTTTGTTTAGTACCAACCCTTAGATTCCATATTGGAGTATGATTCTAGGGATATAGGTTTTGTCATTCAGTATGCATGTACTAGTACCGTAAGATATTGTACTTACAAATAAGTTACTGGAACAGTTATTTGTAAAAGGACCTACATTCAAAGTATTAAATTATTTCAGTAAAACATGTAATCTTACAAATTGTATGTAAAAAAAATTTACTATTGAAAGAAAGAGAAACTGGATATTAGGTGAACGGGAGTGTGGATTGTTGATTTAATTACAAATTACAGAATTCTTCAACAGAGTAAAAGTTATAAATTTTCGAAAAAAGTTTTAAAGATTTTGAATAGGTTTTCTATTGCCAAATACGGACATATAATGATTGAACTTTGTTGTTAATGGGAATTGCTGAATAATGTGAGCCTTTTTGAAACATTTTCAGTGAGGTTCCTGGTGGATGGAGGTTATTTCTTGTGCAATCATAAAATTAAAAACAAATTGATGCTGCAACATTTCTGATTTTAATTAAAACAATTCTTTTATATCTTGTCCTGTAGGGGAAAAAAACATTCAGTAGAAATTTATGTACAAAAAGCAGCCAATTATAGCAGTTTTTCAAACACAGTGCAAGTAAATTTCAGAGATTTGAGAGGTTTGTACAACAAACTGTAACTTTAAAAATAATCTTTTATTGATTTTGAAGTTAGTAGTGTTATGTGGAAGCTTATATAAGATACTCTTAACACACTTTATTTATATTGTTAAAAAACGTTTTATGCTGTAAACATTCCAATGACGGTTTTAACCCATTTGATATCCCAACCTACTTCACCAAAGTTACATGTAGAAATCTGCCTATTGTTTTGTGCTTAGAGTCTACATATAGAACAGTATGCAGTTACATGGTTAGAAGAATTCCTAAATTCTCTTAGTCCAGTTTTATGAAATGCCAGAAACAGAAAGAAAAGGGTACACACTATCAGAACCATGTAATGTCCTTGAATAAATACGTCAATCTTTTGGGTACATGAAAAGACATAATCATTTGTATACAACATAAATCATTTATATACATTATATTCTATGCCAATAATATAGACACATTGAATAATGTGTGGACTGAAACTTGCTCAGTCCATGGACATAACTACTTTTCCCATGCATACCAACAGAAATGAAAAAGTAAAGTACGATAATATTCTAATATGAAGACATATAGATTTGTGTACATTCCACATGAACATGGGAAAATTAGGAGCAAAAGGTTTGCTTTGCTCTAACTGGTTACATCTACAGGTTGTCCATATGTCCTGTTATCATTTCAGAAATGCACAACATCAAAACTATTTGACACAGAACATTGAAGATTGTTTTAAAGTGTTTTACAATCATTAAAATTTTTTTCTTTGTTGCAGAATTTTATCGAATAAAAGTGGTGAGTCATTTTGTATACAAAATCAAAGTCTGAGACTCTTTTTACTGGCAAAATTTTCGCAACACCAACACTTTTGTTTGAAGACCAGATTACTCAAGATTTTTTATTTAATAAAAAACTGCAACAAACAAAAACTCACATTGTTGCAAAATGTTTCAAAACAAAGCACACTGCTCTATTTCAAATAGATCAGAAATTATTCTTGAAATGGTAAAAGGACTTTATTGAAACATTACTCATGTCCATTGCGATTTAACTGGGTGATTCATCTGCATGATACTTAGCTATGTTGCTTTCCATCTTAGCATAGTTATCAGACATTAGAATTCTTTTGTAAAAGTCATCTGCATCCCGTGGCACTGCGAAGTACTTCAGAAGTGTCCTAACATCATTAGCTTTTTCCTTTAAAGCCTTGCCTGCAGGTACAATGTCGTTAAGAGACTGAATGAAATTGGTCTATGTTTGATCCCTCTACAGCACAGAACAAAATGTCTCTCACCAGTCATAATAGGTGCAGACAGAAATATGAACTTATTGTTACCCTTTGAATACGTGATTACTTTCTGCTCTGAAGTGAGGTTCTACACTGACTGTGTGCGACAGTTTTGTAGTCTTTCACTTTCCAGTCAGTTTCCAATATTAACACTTTACCTGTTTTTGTAATATTTTGTAATGTTCTGTGGGATCTACTACTACTTATTTCTTCCATTGATCTTTCTCTACACACCCAAATACGCGGTCTGGTGGCATGTAACAATGCCCTCTGATTGGGAAGTAATGAAGTATTTTCTTCGTCTTTGTTGTAGAGTTCAAATAACTACATAGCGCAGCAAGAACAGTGAAATTTTTTTGTTTTGCAATGTTGCACTATCACTGAAGAGATGAACTGTGTTGATGTCAGAGTGAAGTAATGGTGATGCAATTTCATTGGAACCTCTCCCGTGCTGTATTTCGAACCAAGTGTAAAAAGTTAATGTATTCCTCCTTCCTCACATCTCTAGAACTATTTGGTACATTTAAGGTGCAACAATGAACTATTCATGAAATTAACACCAAAGAACATATCCAGGCAAACATCTCACTTCTTAAGGTGGCCGTCTGGGTCCGCGACTAAATGTGATACAGACGTCCGGCTCTTAATGCTTTACACGAAAAGTATTAATGGAATATTAGATTTCTCTTCGTATTAATAGAAAAGAAGCATCATTTTAGTTGTGTATACCAATATTAAGTCCTTAATGAGGTAATGCATATGTTATTTCGACTGGCACTGGCCACTTCGGCACTTGATTTTAACATGGTTGAAACACTTGCGCAGGGTTCTAACGGGTATAGGCGGGTGGCTGGAACTTTGGTCTATAAAATTAAATCATAAAATGATAGGGTCATCGCTTAAAATGTTTGACGCAAGCTTTCTCTCGCATGTTTGCACGTCGCTGTGCTATTGCCGTAAGGTGCCACCCTCTTGCAGCTTAGGCACGGCTGAGATGAAGGAAAGACAGAAGAGAAGAAGATGCGAAGGCTCGGGTTGATGCTCGGGTAAAAGGCTGGCAAGCGGGAAGAGGAGGAGTAGGACAGTCAGTGAGGGAGGGAGAAAAAAGTGTCTTGTCTTCCTCAACCCTGCTTGACCTGCCTAGTCGAGAGGTGGGGAATAATTTTGACGCATGCCGCATACACACCCCGTGCGCATTCTTTTCTAAATACATTCAATTATATATTTTAAACCAGTGATTGTAAACAATCAACCGTTTCATCTGTCACAATAATTCTCCACTACCACAAAATGACCAGAATTATTTCTCTGCCCAATGAACGTACAGTTTCTGGAAGAAGAATTTTTATGTAGCCCATTTGTTCAGCGAAATTAAACGTTTGAGTCATCATGTTGGTCTGTTTGAATGTTCGTTTGTGAATATGTTACTTATTAAAGAAGAAAGCATAGGTTTTTATTGTGTTTACAATTTCCATTGTAATATGTGCTGATTTAAAGACACATTGTATTCAGAAAACCAGAATCAGAAGAGGAATTTCATGTCAATCAATACAGCATATGTGTGAACAGCATGGTGATGACTGGTCAAAGTTTTTCTGCACTGAGAGATATTTCTGCCTCCTTGGATATACCTTGCGTGTTCAAGACACCTACAACAGACATTCAACAAAACTGGCTTCTGTAATGCATTGCGTTACTTGATTGAAAATGAAAGAGGCTGCAAAATAAAAAGCCGAACTCGTTTTAGCAGCTGGTGATGTTGACGCTGATGGAATTTCTTTCATAACAGTTGCGGCAGATAATGCCTATAGAAAGAGATCCTACAGAATGAACTACAATGCTCGACTGTTTTTTTTTCTTTGCAACCAGTTGCCAAAATAATTTTATAGCAAAATATGGAATATAAAGCCTTCATTCAGAACACTAACACATACGTATTTTCACAGATTGTTCCTGAAATGCATGGACGTAGGCCCTACTTCGCAGGCGTATCCATCACGAAATATTGTGGCCAAACATGACTTACACCTAAAATGCATCCGAAGGTAATTTCGCCCCTTTCAGATATGGAAAGTTAATTTTACATGTTTTGTTAAACGTATGTGCAAAAACAACCACGGGACTCATGGAAACACTTTAATTGACATGATTCTGTATGCAATCTATAAACACTAACAACATAATTATTTGTAAGCAGATCGGGGATGCAGCCCTTATTTTGCAAAGAAAAAATGAGGGTTTACGCCAGTAGTTAATCTGCATTTACGTGGCATTTTATTAAGAATCTCATAAAAATTAAATTAAAAGGTATGTGCTATTCGTTCTCCACCAACCACATCCATTGTCGAAGATTTCTTCATATAGTAAAGTTTGCAACCTCTGTTTGTCCCCAAACAAAATTTTCTAATCGTCACACAACCCAATCTATGTCTATTTAATCATTTACAAGAGTCTTGCAGTTTCTTTGTTCATACATTTGTCAAAACGTGCATCTAACCGGTGGCTACACATCAAAGGGGCGTAATGTCATAGGGATGAACTT
Organism: Medauroidea extradentata; assembly: GCA_003012365.1. Taxonomy (NCBI): domain Eukaryota; kingdom Metazoa; phylum Arthropoda; class Insecta; order Phasmatodea; family Phasmatidae; genus Medauroidea; species Medauroidea extradentata. The sequence continues at coordinate 1,247 of PNEQ01000608.1, read as the reverse complement.
TAAGGGGCAAGTCATATAAATATATATATTTAAATACATACGTACACTATTTTTTTGTTAGGAATACGCCTGCCAAGAATGTCCACATTTTCAAGAAACATTCTGTTCGCACACTTACATACATTGTAATTTGCTTGGAATGTTGAGTAAATCGTCAACATTTTACCTGTAATGCCAGAATAACATTACTGGCCTTTTTTTTTTTTTGAACATCTTCCAATAGTGTGTTAATGTGTAAAACATGCCTTAGTGTGTTTAAGCCTACGTATTTGGCAACAAAAGTAACAACTTTAGTATTTGTGTAATTTCTTCCTAGGCATGTATTGTCGGCATATGCACCGGAGAACAGTTTAAGATGATACCGTACGTAATACTAATTTTCAACACTGTCTTCAAGTTAAACATATAACAAGGTAGTTATTTCACCATGGAAGGCTTAATATATGTTCTATATATTGTACACTAGCCCATAGTTGCAACTCAGAATGCTGTAGTTCATTTGCACTCAATAATAACATATAGTTTTATAAAACATTCATTTTTGTTTAATTTGAATTGCGCTGATTGAGAGTTCCTGTTCCAGGTTTTGTCAGCCGTTGTTTTTCTTCATACAGAAGTTGTTGCTATAAAAATGGTATTATGATCTTTTAATGAAATAACTAAACTTTCATTAACAATATACTTTTCTTAAAGTCCTATTGAGATTGCCCAAAGGTAATGTATGTAAGTAGGCTTATCAACATAAAGCGAACGAAAGTGTTTAAGGTTTCAGAATTATTGTGCATTTGACGTGTACTGTTTATTCTGAGTATATTTAGCCTACATTTCTCTGCCAATGTACGTTCAGGTGGCCGCCTGCAAAAGTTGCGTTTGGAAAACAACTAAAAAGCTCTTATACTACAAATCAGATTTCAAAGTTATGGTCACCGTCAAGATCTTCCAAATGCAAGTCTATAATAAAATTATGACTGACGTCTAACCAAGTGATATAATTTCAGTAGTGTATAATTACTGATACCTGTACTTTTCGCGTCATGATGCCTGCTCCAGACCAGAAAATATATCCATTAATATGTCTAAGCCATTAAAATTCACTTTTTATTGAAATTATTAGTTTTATGTAAACCAGTTAAGGTAATAGAAATGTATTTGTATGTACAGTGAACCCTCGATAACTCGGACTAAAAGGGGGGAGAAGCTGTCCGAGTTAAGATTTGTCCATGTTATCTGGGGGCTGGGGCGTAATT
>PNEQ01000607.1:0-22409 GCA_003012365.1 Medauroidea extradentata | reverse complement strand
GGCATAAAAATATCAATTTGGATTTAACGAATCATCAATTTAGAGTAAACATTTTCGAGTCCTGAATAATTTTGTTGAATTGGGGTTCTACTGTATGAGGTTGTCATAACATAATGTTTACATACACAAGCTATTCTTGAGGGTTGTCAACTTGTGAAAAGTGTGATGGAAATAACTGCACTGTTTACCTTCGTTAGTATCTCAGCTATTGTAAATTAGGCTGCCGAAAATAACACGCCTGTTTTGTTAGACATAATATTCATTAATTCATGCAGTGTGTTTGAACATGAGTGGAAAGGCTCCCTTAGGCAGAGATGTTAATGCTTGTCGCTTGTATTATTGCTGCTTGCAGTGTGGATGAATATGACAGCTTGATTGGCATCTTATTGAGAGCTGTGTTGTGTGATAGGCTGAAGACATAGACCTGTGGCTGAGCCAGGACCAGTCCGAGTACCAGGAGGTAGCATCAGACGGGGAACGGCCAAATGTAGACGACGAGCGGCCGAATGCTGATGGAGCTGAGGTTGTTGCCAACGATGCAGCTGTCAAGAAAAGCAAAAAGGAAAAAAAGAAGTCCAAAGACAGTAAGTGAGCCGTGTTTAGGAACATTTTTCTTTTCTTTGACATTGAAAAACAGAATAACTGACCCACTAAGCCACCATGAAACAAGAAACTATTATGTAATTAATATTTCTATTTTACCAATTTGAGAAATATATACAAATAACAATGAAATCATGTTACAAAGTGTACCATTTTATATGTTTCTAGCCTAATAAGCAAAATAATTTTGCAATGGTCCAAGTTATGTTAGTATCTTAGGTAATCTCAGTGGACTGTAATTCATTAAACCTAATCCAGAAAACCTAACTCGAAAAGCCTGTCCTGAAAATCTAAACCTAAAAAAAAAAAAAAAAACCAAGGACCTACCGTATTACTTGACCAAGAAATCCCTAAGAACTTCCTAACCAAAAAAAAACCCAAACCAGTGAATCCAACTCAAATAACCCAACACAAAGAACCCAACAAACAAAGTAACAAAAAAATTCAACCCAAAAACACTATAATCTTAAGAAATACTATAAAGGAAGTTACTAGCTGAGACAGACACTAGACGTGTGAGATGTGTGTGCAGAGGAGAAGAAACAGAAGAAGGATAAGGAGCGTGGTAAGAGGAAGCAGGTAGAGGAGGAGGTGACGGTGGCTAAGGACAAGGAAGGGTACGAGGAGGCAGCTGGTATATCTACGCCCTCCAAAGAGGTTATCAGCGAGGACCTGCTGGAGGGAGCAGTGTCGCCTGCCCCTGGTCCTCCGCAACCAAACACACTTTCCACGTATACCCGGCTGGCCTCTGACAAGACTCTTCAGCTGGTAAGTCTACAGTACCTGTGAGTCCATCACTTCTAGTTTCTTATGTCATTTTCCTGCTAGCCTACCAGAATGATTTAAATATGTATCTGCATTAGTATACCAAATCTTCTCTGGCTTCTGTTGGCACTGATGATGTCATTTCAAAGACTTCATGCATGTTAAAGCTGAAGTTCTCTTATCACCTTAGTCTGATTCGAGGGAACAGTGCGCTGTCTGGTAACTTTGCTCTGAATGAAAGGATAAGACATAGTACCTGCCATTTAGTGATAAACATAATTTGTTTTTTGCTCAGATTTTTTTCTTTTTACATGTTTGTACTTTTTTGTGACAATTTTAATTTCTGTCGAACTCTCCCTTCCTCCTGTGTTTAATTTGTCTGAACCTAAATTCTCAAAATTATTAGCTATTTAATCAACTTTTATGATGTACTTGCATAGAAAAGTGTTGTCAAACAAATAACAATAACAAGAAACAAGTATTAACTACTACTCAAGCAATAAAGTAAATTCTGTATAATTTAATTTGTCACAGTTTTACCTAAAACAATGAAGTCCATCGGTATTAGGTGTATCTGGGTATGTACCGAGGGTTTCTCTGTTTTGTCCCTGGAAGCAGAGTGCATGTTCCTCTGTGAACAGGGTCTTTCGTGCTGGACATAGTCCCTGGTATATTTAGTTGCTTGGTCTGGTGACTTCAGCCGGTCTGTACAGGGAGATGAGCTGTGGCAGCGTCCTTCTGAGAGGTGTACAAGTGAGCAGCAGCAGGGCCGTGCCCACCGGCTCTCCTGCTCTGGGCCACTGTGATCCTCTCTCTATACTGCCTGCCCACCTCCTTTTGGGAGATAGGATTTGAGTGGATTAACAAGGAGGGGGAGGCGGGGTTCTTGTCTAGAGACCAGAATGAAGTTTCAAAAGTCAGAGCTTTAAGGGTTGGTTTGCAAGGTCTGTGTGAAAATTCCCGGGGACAACTTCCAGGGGACCATTGCTGGTGCCTGCTGTCGGCTGCGTGGGATGTCTGATGTCGATGGACAGTGTGGTTCGGAAGTCGTAGGTTATCCCAGTAGGTGAGCTGCGGGATGACGCAAGGGGCGTATTTGAGTCCTCCACCACTGTGATCGGGCAATGCCGATTGATGGCGTCAACGACCCCAGTTCTGCGAGCTAACCAATGATGCAAGTCCCAGATGCTGTTGGGAAGGCCAGAAGGGCAGAGAAAGTTAAGGTGGTAATCTTAACTTGGCTCCTCACTTCTGGGTTGGATCTAGGAAGTGGGAAAGGTGGGGTGTGTATGAAAAAAGAATAGAAGGATGAAGTCAGAGAAGAGACAAACTGAGTTAAGTTGGGAGTTGTGTTTATTACAGTACAATTTACAGCCCCCGCCTGTACCCAAGGTAGTTAGACATGTCAACAGTTTACCTACTGCCACCTAGCAAGAACGAGACTCGTTGGGAAGGCAATGGGCTGCCCTAGTCTTAGCTGTGTATGAGCCGATTCTTGTGGCAATAGTGCGGGCAACGAAAGGTTGAAGCGAGTAGTGGTGGCCGATGGGAGGCTGCCTGACAGTGCCGTCAAAATGGCACTGATTTCCTCTCTGCGCGGGCCATATTTACCCTGTTAGCCGGGGGAGAGCAGGGGAGGGAGGACGTGGTGATGATAGCGTCCCTGTGTAGTCCACAGCCAGAAGGTGCAGGGTGGTACGCTCACTGTGGAATTTGTGCAAATCTCAGGTGGAAGGGTATGGGTTTACAGCCCAAACTCTGCTTGTGCTCAGAGATGTGTGGCAGGTTGCCTGTTTTCAGGCGGCAACAGTACAACTGGCGGCCGGCCGGTAGGGCGGTGCAACGTCATGAAGGCTGAGGGTGGCCGGCATGTCTGAGAAAAGACCATAAAAGAGAGTGCCAGCCGCAAGATGAACAAAAACATGTCTTCATTTTAATTCATACAATCTACCTATTTCAAAAATAATTTATTTTAATACGTTGCTTGAGTGATTAAAATGTCTTAAACAGCAATGGTAATCTTAAATACTACCAGGACCGTAGTTAAGGACAGTTCACAAATACAATAAAGGAAAAGACTGGAATAACCAACAGCAGCAAATTAAAACAAACTCAAACATAAGAACAAACACAAGATAACAAAGAAGCACAAATTTTCGTCCTATGTTTTTTTAATGTTTCATTTAAGTACTTGTTAAGTAATACTGGCATTTGAGTAGTGTGTTGTGGATTGTTTTTCAAAGTGATTTGTTTTTAACTATTTTGGAAAAAAAAAAAAATAGGTGTGATAGAATTTTTTACACTTGTTTTCAATATTTGTAAACAATGCTAGGTATGATAGATATTTTTAGGAAGTATAAACCATGTTGGACTAAGCCAATCTGAGTTTGCATAATACACATGACGTCCAGCGATCTGGAAATTGCGAGAAGTACGGGAATTGTACTGAATTCTTCGGGCTCGGAAATGTGCGGGAAATGTACTTGAAATTTGTCTTTTCTGCTGGAATTTCTCTGCCACCGATCGTTTCGTTGTCAGTCATCAAGAAATTGGAAGGTACTTTCACAGCTGTAATTTTAGTTATTTCTTGAGACAAGTGATTTTCGCAACGCGTAAAATCGTGAATTTTTCAATTTTTGTTTAAAATCGCGAAGTCACATCCTGTGCGAAATTACAAAAAAAATTAAATTATTTTCTGTAGTAAATAACGCCTTTGATTCTAGAATCGATTGCAAGTGAATCGACAGAACAACTGATTTTCGGCAGCGAAAGCGAGATTCGAGTGTATCAAAGTAGATGAGAAAATGGCGGGCGATGTTTACGAGGTTTAGTGAATGCGTTTATTTATCCTGTTTTCACATGGTACGTGGTAATTTTTTATGTTTGATATTATAATTATAAATAAATATTGAACATTTTGTTTTGCGACTGCAAGGAATAAGTACAAATATTGTTGCGCCTCGGATGAAGTTGTGATGTGTAACCGCAAAAATTTTAGTCAAGCTTCGTATGAAAAAGCCAGGAATGAATGGCAAAATGCAGCATTAATTTTATCAGCAGTAAAAACAGTGAAAATAACAAGGATAAAATTGTTGTGCCTACAAATAGAAAATATAGATGCGAAACACGAAGGAATATATTCAAGGTCATTATGTTATATTAAAAATTGAAATATTTACCCCAGCACTTGTGTCCTTTACCGAATAGTATTAATACCTACAGTATGTTGTTTCGTAAAATGTGACGTAGATAAATTTAGCTAACAGACGTAAATTAATTTAGCTAACAGTTGTAATGTGTTAGGACTAAGTGAAAAAACCTGGATGATAATGTAACCTATTTAACCGTTACATTTATTGCATGTACTACATTTTTTCCAAGAAACGTGTCTGATTTACGACTGTATAAACCATAATAAATACGGTATACAGTAATATTCTGCTGGTTCCTCATGTTTTATAAATTATTCCCACAATTCTATTCATAAACTTTTCGGTGTTGTTCACATGGACTAAACCTTCAGATGCAACAAAAGAGGACTTTCAACAATTCAATCAAATTACAAATCTGTGCAAAGGAAAGTATTTTAATTAAATACTAGACAAATAATATTTTTATACACCTTCGCCACCTCTATAAGTAGGTCTAACATAAAAATTTTATGGTTATCGTTAGTCTGCTTGGGTAGCACAAGTTAACATTGTATCACGTTTAAAGCACTGTACTGGAATTTCTCAGTAAATGTGGGATATGTACGGGAAATGTACTGGGATTTGAAATACCACTTTTGCTGGACATCCTGAGTACAGTAATAAAAAATTAACAGCCAAAGCAATATACTGTTGGTGTTGGAACCAAATCTGTAACTGTACTGTTTAAGGTGAAAAGAACATTTGTTCAGTATCTGGTATTGGTTTCTTTTTACGGTTGTAGATGCCAGTAATTTGGGTAGTCTAACTCATACAAATTATGGTTTTAGCAAATGTGTGGTAAGTTTTGCTTGTCAACAGATGTATGAGCCAAGGTTACTGCCCCTGGAATCCAGTCAGATTGTGATATCAGTATATATCACCAACCTGAGCACCTCTCTAGTGAAGGAACTGGACTTTGTGGTGTCGGACACGCCCACTGTGAAGCTTGTTCGAGGGGTGAGTCTGCATCCTTACAAGAATGCACTCTCAACATTTTTTGTAGACGCTGTGGAATATAAAGAACTTTATAAATCATTTAAATTGTGTGCCATCTGCAAAATTGTTATTTTATTCCAGTAGTGTAAGTTGTATACAGTGTTGCTGTCGGTCAATTTTGTAGCTCTGCAGTAATAAGAAGTAATGTTCATATAATTTAGTAGCATTTAATTAATATTTACACACTGTTAACTAGATATTGTAGCATTGTGATGCTGTTTGAAAATGAGGCTGGGCCAGTTAACTATGACTGAGGTGATTGATGATATACTACTGTGGTTTTGTAGGTGGTTTGTTGGTAATACAGTAGAGCCCTGATTTAACGAACTCGGGAATAACGAAAACAGCGATTTAACAAAAGGATTTTTAGGAATCTTCAAAAATAACAAAATATGTATTAAATAACTAAGTGACTTTGATGAAATTGAATATTAATTGTAATTTAAGTCCTTTAAAAATACTAGCACTCACCGCAGTATATACTTATTTCTCCGTAGAAAAGCTTAAACCATCTGTCGAGAAACAAAAAAAATTTGTTGAAAACTTTGGCCGCGGGAGCAATTTTGAGATATGCAGGCCGCGGGAGCAATTTTGAGATATGCACGAGTGGGCGCAGCCGAGCGAGCACCACTGTGATACATAACAAGCACGCGCCTAGATCTTCGTCCTGGCGGCTGGCGAGTGAACGAGCATCCAGGTACCCAGTCTCCACAGCGCGGCAGTGGACAGCACAAGAACCAATCCACAAATAGTTCTTCACGTCTCCGTTAGAATGTGCTGCAGTAAAGCGTGCTTTCTGGTTTTAATTCTATTACCGATAGTTTGCAGTTGTGTGCAGCGTGATCTTTTACACTTGTGTCCCGTGATAAAACAAGCGAGTTTATAAAAAATATGTCGTGTTATTTATGCTGACTTTTTACAACTAATTTATTGCCATAATCGTAAATAATTTGTTTCACAGATGCTAAAAAAGCGCTCTAAGTGGTAAGTATTTTTAGCGAGCAAACAAAAGAGTTTGTTTCACGAGTATGACTGCATACAAGCTACAATGGCCACCGCCGCACACATTTAATTATTATTTTACCGTTGTCTAGCAAACTTTTAATCCAGTTTTCATTTTTAAAATAATTTTTTTTACTATTTTTATGGGAATTTCTTTAATTTTGTTGGTGCAATGGGCGGGAGAGAGACAGAAGGATTGACGGCTCGGGCGGTGTTAGTCATCACTTCTCACGTGTTGATAGCTTTAGGGTGGCCTAACTACCATGCGCACGCTCGCTAGCGTTGCACTGAAAGTTTTTCGAGTTTTTTTGCAGTTTTTTTTTCTTTTCACGATTGTGGCTTACCTGTTGACGGTAAATGTGTTTTGTTATTGTTTTGAAGCAATATGATTTTTTTAAATTACCTTAAATTCCGACGAAACATGTGCAAGAATTTAACTTTTTTTTGGGAGGGGGGGGGTAAAGTTGGATTTAACGAAAGATCGATTTAGAGTAAACATTTTCGGGTCCCATGGCATTTCATTAAATCGGGGTTCTACTGTAAGTGAACCCACGCCAGCCAGGAGCTGAAAGACTAGTTACATACGTCACTACAGGAGGTCTTTGTCAGAGGAGATAATGTTGGGTCTTGTAGGTGTGTAGTTATGACTACGTGTGTGTGAAGCTGCGGTGGTTCAAGTGGTGTGATGGTTGCAGGGTGGAGACAGTCAGTACAGTGTGAAGCTGCATTTCCAACTGGCAGCCCGCGCCTCCAGCGAGGCTCAGTTTGCCTTCCACGTGCTCGACGTCACTTTCCCCCAGAAGCTGCGCGGCACACTCACTTACATGGTCGAGGTGAGTAGCCAACCTAACCTGCTCTCCCACACATTCTCAAGTACAGTAGTCTCTGTATCCTCTGTGATGGCTATACCATCAAACTAGTGAGGCTTTAAGTTGTCTAGCAATAGTGTCAAGTTGGAGTTAACTGATTTTTTTGTTTAACTGTGTTCATTAACACTTACTTAAAATACGTAGTTACATTTCTCGGGTAAAATAAATTACGTTGCAATGAACACATGAATAAATTAACATCTAATGAATAATTGACATCATTTGTACAAGTATTATTTTTAAATGATACTTAAATCTGTAGATGTTGACCATTTGAGAGTTATAAGGTAGTGCATATAAAAAAATTTTTAAGTAAATTAAAATATATTTTTAGTAATTACAAAGAAAACAATGTTCTCAATTGTGAATTGAAAATTCAATGGAAATGGTGAGACCCCACCTTAATTGTCTCCGGTGTACGTTAATACAACCAATTAGTGAATACACTAGGTGTGTTTACAAAACAGAGGTACAACTATTCTTATTAAAAAATATTGAATTTGAAATATTCACTAAAAATAATGTACTGTATTATAATGTGAACCAGAATCAATATTACATTGGCGACAACATAAAAAAAAAAAAAAAAAATATATATATATATATATATATATATATATATCTGGGGCAGTGTTATGTACTGTATTTTAACTTTCCATGTCACTTCTTTTTGTAAATTACGTATATGCAATTGAGCTGCCAAACTTTGTAGTAACTCTAGCATAAATATTTCATTTCTCAACATGAAAACCTTTTAAGGGAAATACTAGTGTGAAGCTAGTACAAACATATACAAATACCAAATGTCCTTCATGACTGTGTTTTGTTCTAGCCACCTGTTGTACAGTATATGTATATGTGTGATGTGCCTGGTTTGTCTGGATGTGACCTGAGTGTGAAAGGTAGCGTTGTCAGCTGAGACACAGCCTAGAGACAGGTGGAGAGAGAATGAGTGTGTTTGTTTTCTCTACTCTACTTTCAATACAGGATGCATGAACTTAACAACCCCAGCTCATTGTGCATCAGTTGATAATACTGTTGGTACAGTGGAACCTCTTTGTATTGAACCCAGATGTATTGAATGTCTACGTGTATTGAAATGTTCTTTCAGCCCCCTGAGAAATGAGGGATAGACTACAGTTTTCATCTTAATAAAAGCTTAAAAACTGCGCACTGTTAAGATTTTTTTTTTTTAAATCGGAACAACCCAGTTAACACACTTGTATATGGCTTATTAACGAAGAAAATTTCCTAAATGGGTTATATTACACATGTACATAAAGACAATACTGTATGCAAAATTATTTGACTCATGCAGCAAACTTCTTAAATGGTAAAATTTTTCAGAGAGGTTCTCTGTATCAAAAGACGAAAGTGTATACTATTAAAGTGGCCTAAACTGCTTTTGTTCTACTGTATGGGATAGCTCAAATACTCACACAGTAGGCTACTACAAGTCATATTTGATTATTAGGATTTTTAAAAAATTACTTAATTCTGAAACGAAATTAAAATTTCTCAAGTAGGCTTCCGTGTGTTGCTCCATTCCAACAATACATCAATATCCTGCTCCGAGCTTCAGAACTAATACTGTATCAGGATTCTGAAATTCCACTTTCAGTTAAAACATTTTCCCAGATTTTAAAATTTTATTACACTAACATGGCACTGTCTTTTTTTTTTTTTTAAGAAAAGAAAGAAAAATTCCGGTAGATACTGTACTATGGCTATCGTTCCTGGGCGCTTAAATTTCTCTTGTAACTATAAAATTGCAAACATAATCACTAAGCGGAGAAACCTTAGTGTGACCTTCCCAACCAAAACAAACATTTTACTTCTTTTCAAACTACTATAAATAATTTACAGGAAAATATCTTTTTCACATAATAAATCATTATTACTGAATAAATTAACTAAATGTGAAATTGTAATACAATGTCTTTGTCCATTCACGTATCTCACATTCCCATATCCATATTGTGCAATAACTTACCAAGTATAAAATAAAAAGTAGGCCTGCAAGTACATCAGTTAAATTTGGGGTTATTCTGTTAGAAAATATGAACATACCTATAATTGTTTGACACTGTATGAAACCGTATTTACCTGTCAGTATAATCAAGGACTAATCAAATAATTTCAAAACATGCTAGGTTTAGTTATTGCAAATAACCTCAAAATGTAACCGTAATTGTAAGACTGGATGTCATTACAATACTGTATTTAGTTTGAAGTAAAGATTTTAAGATTACTGGTTAAAGTACATAATAGATATTGACTAACATATTGCATTAATTAAAATTTTATGTTCCTTCGTTACATGTGTACATATTATATAAATACTTGCATTAATTAAATAGCCAAGTGGATTAACATAATAAACATTTTTATTCTGTTACGTAAACAAATATTTGATATATTCTTTGATTTGTAATTGTTGAACAGTGAAATAATGTGTTTCCTCATTATGGATTTTAACTAACAGTTTCTTACCAAATCGAAAATAAAAATAATGGTATTTTTTTACAGTTTCTCTGTATAGACTATTTGAATATCCTTACATTGAGGAAGTTCTCTTGGCTTACTGTATGTTGTCAAAGTAAGATTCATGATGTTTGCGTTTCTCCAGTGTTTTGTTGTACCAGGAGTTTAGTTGTGGGTTATGTTATTACTGCTTCAGACGTCTGATGTGTCGACGCACGAGAAGCTAGACTTCTGGCTACCACTGCCTGTGTCCAGCTTCATGGTGGGGCGGTTGCCCCAGCGGGACACAGTGACAGAGCTGTTGTCTAGCGGGCAGCTGACGTATCGCTCTTCTCTGCAGCTGGGCGGAGTCATGGAGGATGACCTCTCACGACTGCTGGCGCGCATCTGCCTACAGTGTCGCTTTACACTGGTCGAGCAACAGGACAAGGCTGCGTCTCTCTACAGTCGCTCCTTGCATGACCACCACGTCTGCCTGCTTGTTAAGGTAAGTCCATCTCATTACGAGGTTTACCTCACGAGATTATTAGAGGTTCCTCTAGGTCATGAATTTTATGAATCAGAGTAACTTATTGTTGGTTAGGAAATTAAGTCAAAAGATTAAGATTATTAGCGATGCAATGGAAATCTGAATTTTTCTACACAAATAAATATCTTTATTTAACACACTCAAAATCCTTATCAGTAATATAAAAGTAACTTTTTTTAGAATTTATACCTGCATACATCATTGCCATGAACAATGAAATAAACGTACTAGCATGATTTCTTTGTGCAATACTGAATTTGTGTATGTAGTAATGAACCTCTCTGAAAGTTGTGTACCCCATACATGTGCTTAAGAATGTTTTATATCTGCCGACAAACAATCCCAAAATTTCATTTCGCTCTTGTCAGTCTTAGCCAATTTAAGACGCAACAACCCTCACTGTTTTCATTTTTTTTTTTTTTTTGCCGCTGATAAAATTTATCCAGGATTGCGTCATTTGTTCCTTATATGTTATGCTCAGTGTAAAGAAAACTTATAATTGTGTAATTTTCCGAGAAATAACTTTTGGCAAATTATGGTATAGGTTACAGTGTCATTAAAAATGTAAAATATTTTGTTGGTGATAATTTTTACCATAATAAAAAGATACTTAATTTTATCACTACACATTACAAATTAAAATAAGCAGGCGTACCAGGATGAATAAACACTACATCACTTAACCTAAGAAACCACAGTTTTCACATCTACTTCGATGCTCTTGAATTTCGCTTTCCAAATCTGAGATGATAAAAGAAAAGCACAATTCTTTCATTATTTTGCACATAATTTATAAATTTTGTGATTCCAAACAAAGATTGGGATTTTCGCTGTAAGTTTCTCTTTCAGTTTGTGTTGTATGTGTAGCAAAAAAGATTTCAAACAGAATGAGAAAACAGGAAGTATGTTTTACAGTAATCATGTGAGTCAGTCCAACCTGAACAGTGCTAATTTTAATGTACAACACAAGAAAGCAGAAGCCCTGCTCAAGGTATTTGGTCAGCGAGTGTAGACTTACAAGTGTGCGTGAACATTGGCGACCTGTTCAAATTTTGCCAAATGTTAATTGCTGTGAGATATAGTACAGTACGGTCTGTGTTTGGCACCAGCAGTCAGTTTGTATGTAAGGGAGGTATATGGTTGCACATTGTTTAATAACATCAATGTCTTACCTTTTTTTAGGCAGTGGAATAAAGCAGAGGCTGCTAGGTTAACCAATATAATATATAAATAGAGTATTGAATACTCACATACTGGTACTTCTCGACAGCAACACACCATGAAAGAGACGAACACAAAGTCAAGCGATTGACAAAAAATTTCTAAATAGTTGTTAATTTTGAATGACTGTGGTCTTCTATTGTAGACAGATAAGACATTGGATCCCATAATGTGTTGTGTACTGTATTTTAGTTTGCATGGCTTTATTAGAATAAAATGTGCAACTTGTGTCTGTGAAGACAATAGGGTGGATGCAGCACATGATTAACGTGTGACACTGCAATGTGTATGTTAAAGCATTCAACGGGGCAACTGTCTGTGGAGGGGAAAAGCAACTGTGAGCCGCTCCTCAACAACATCTTGGCGGAGATAAAGGGAGTGCTCTCGGTCTCGTAATGCCGCCACTCTCCACGCCCGTCCCGTCCCGCCTCGTCTCATCTCGCTTCTGCGTGCGTCGTCGCAGTTGCTAGAGTCCCCCCTTCCTTAACACAAAACTGTGCAAAAACTGTGCTAAGGTTATTTTTCTATCTTTGTTTAGATGTACGGATGTATCAATATTTTTTGTTATGGAGCTCTGTGTACTGTATTTGTTTTTGTTATTGTGTGATATATTTCATTTTTTGTCAGCCTTGTAGCAGATGGTGTGTCTTCACACCTGTTGTCAGTTTGGGAGTAATACACGTGTCTTGAGGAGCCTCATAGCATAGTTCCCTCGAAGCCATGCATAGGACTGTTCCAAATTATGTTCCCCATCCACTTTTCTGTGCTGTTTGTGAGGAGTTTATGTTTCCTAAAGAATGGGCTGTGAGAGAGCTTAAGGAAGCAAGTGCAATTACTATCAGTGGTTTGCCGGTCGTTTGGTAGCAACAGGTTGTACACCATTAACATGATTTGCTCAGTTGGTAATGATGAATTTACTATCAGTTTTTTTCATCCAGTGTTATAAATATAATAAATTATTTACCTTAAAATGCACCTACAGTTAAAAATATTCTTCACAACATCTGTGTTTGTTAGTTATCAATATACTGTAGTAGTCAAATCATGAAAAACCTGTAGTACATTAGTTGAGTATTTTCTAGCCAGCCTACCTGTTAAATTACTGCATGTGGTATGATTAATAACATATTTGAGGGAAATAGTGTGGCTTGCATTTTCTTTGTTGTGTGTTTGTTTATTGGTTGATGAACAAAACAGACTCAAACACAGGTACTCATAGGTACTGTAGATACTCAGCTTAAAATTGATCATTCATGATTTATTTGTGTACAGTGAAACTCATTAAAAAGTACTTGGAGGGAACTTAAAGTTTTACACTTAATACTGCAAATACACATTTTATACTTGCCAACAAATAGCGGAAAGCTCTCCGTAAGGGTTTCATTAGATGTACAGTACTTTATAATAAAAGTACTTAAAATAAAGTACTGTACTTCATTGTGAGAGATCACTATATCTATGTATGAGTAACAGCTTGGAGCTCTTGTGTTCATCTCTGTTTTGTTTGTACGATACAAAATAAAGTTAGTTTAATGAAAAATTGAATATTTACTTTGTGATAGCTGCTAATTATTGTCACCACTGTATGTGTTCCAATCTGATGTGAGTTGAAATTTTTGTTCAGAAGTTTCGAATTTCTACATAATGATAACCATAATTTTTAAGTTCTAGTCATAAGTCACAAGGTATATTAGTGTGGTTAATATTCAAATGATTTTGGTTGAATAACAAAATTAAGTTCAAGATTGCTGAAGTATAATGAAAGGAATACTAGACTCAAAAAAACTGGGAAGCGTCCAACCATTTTTGTACACGAAAATGGTTCAGATTTATGACTGTTTTCAGAACTTGTTTTTCTGCTACGTTTTCTTCACAATAACTTCAGCACTGCTTTTCAGATATGTATCATATCTTGATTGGTATTACTGTGTCTCAAAATTATACAATCACTTCTGGAAATAACTTTAAGCACTTGCCACCAGGCTAGGTCCCTGCACATAAATGCGGTGAGGCAAGTGATGTGTAAATAACTGTTGATTGTCGTCCTCCATGTTCCCAGGCCTCATACGTGACATATACGGTATGTGCTGACTTGTTTATTCAGTGGATACAAACTGTAGTCAGACTAGGTAATGGATGGTCCTCTCAGTTGTTCAATTTGTTTTTCTGTATGCATTTTAAAATGTGTCTTAAAAAGTATTTTATATTATTTTTTAGTATTTCCGCAGTAAATTATTTTAATACCAATTTTTTAATTTATTTTATTTTATTTTTTTTTTTTTTTAATTAATGTGACACATTTTGAGATAGTAATTTTTATATTTTTAAGTAATTTAATATCAGTAATGGTCTGTGTTAGGTTTAAAGTCCATAGCTATAGTTCAAATATAAAGTAACATTTGAGAACCACTGACTGAATTTTTAAGTATCATGCAGTGTGGTTTACAAGGATGTTAACTGTATGAATGAAAATTTTGATGATCTGCCTTTACTACCTAGCTAATTATAAAAAGGTACTTTTTTATAATTAACTATGCAAAATTTTTATTTCACTTTTAACTGTACCACTGCCATGAAACTTAAAAAATAATAAGGGTATTAACCTTAGGGTTAAGGAATCTGAAAGCACTTCCTCCCCAGATTGAAATATGGAAACTTGTTTATGTGTCTTCTTAATTTTTCTCATTAGACTAATGTTTTCGTAATACATACAATGTTTTTTTGACATGGCATAGCTCAGTGGCAGCTCGTGGGTACGAAAGTTGGCGAAGCTGTAGAGCATTTGTTAAGGGAACACTGCACTCCCTTCTCCCCCTCACAAAGCGGTTGGTGCAGGGGTTCTCTCCCGGAAAAATTGGGATTTCTCGGTGTGAAATGGTGGGATCTAAGTAGTTTTAGGATCTGATCATAAAATAAAGGGCCAATATAAATTTGAATGTTTTATGGTAAAATTTGGTTCAGTGAAGAATTAAACAAATATACTTTATCAAACCTAGAGACTTGTCCACTCAAAACCAGCATTATTGAATACCAGGAGGTTCCTAACTTGCATTACAATCCACAATAATATAAAATATTATTTCCATAAGTAACTAAATATTGAATAGGGATGGTACCCGAAGGCAGGGTATTGTACCACGATTGCAGGCTTCTGGTTGAGTACTCGTTATATGGATACCCTCAAAGATGACGTGGAATAAGACGATGGAGAAGAAACGAAATGAGAAATGCTTGGAAAATGGGAGATCCCGAGGAAACCCGTCTGCCAGCGACAAGGTCCTCTATGTTTCCCATATGTGAGAAGGTGGGGACCAGCCCTGCTCGTGATCGAGCCCGGAACGCCTTGGTGGGAGCCGAGTGGTCCAAACACTCAAGACACCGTGGCCCCCATCCATTAATTAACACAATTTTTTAAGCTATAAGATAAATACCAGTTAGTGCTTGTCTCACACCAAACATTCAGTACTGGTACTTAAATTTCGTATAAAACATGAGAAATTATATTTATCAAAGCCAAAATTAAATTCTGTGATACTGTTTTGAAACCTCGTCCAGATTTGTTCATCCTACAGCCGTCATATTTATGTACGCCTCAACATTGAACTGAAAAAGTGAATGTTCATTCAGTAACGTTGCCTGAGTACATCCTAGGCCTAATCGTGATAAAGCTGTAGAAACAAATTATAAACATCTGTTTTACATGATTGTTTGTGTAACACTTTGGCGCTATTTCTTGCTTCAACACCAAGAGAACCATGTACAGTTTCGAGCCACAGTTTCCATTAAAAACCGTGTATGTCACGCCATTTTTACTTCCTAGTGCTGCGCTACAGGCTGGAAGCTAGAAATACAACAGTGACGTTAGCTGTGTATTCTGGAGGTGCTCATGCTTTAATGCAACACCGACATAACAAACATCATTTCCATTTAGAAAGTTAGGAAAGATGGGAGGGAAAAATTAGATCACAGGAAAATTGTCTATATAAACCAATAACTCTGATAAACTTTAGAAGTAGTGTGTCAAATGTGTCTATTGTGAGCTGCCACTGGCATAGCTTGGTGATAAGTCTGCAGACTTGAACTGATTGAAAGTTGTGTTGGTAACAAATAAATTATTCTTATTGCAGTAGCTTCCCAGTTAGTAAAAACTTCCACCTGGTAATTTTCATATGCAGTACATAAATGAAAATAAAAGCAGACATGTGTACATGGTGCTATTCATCTGTCAAATATGATAGTACTATAGTAGTAAACAGTATATTTTTTTGCTTATGTTGACATTGTGCCAAAACGAGAAGCGAGTTGATTTATCCATCTTGAGCGTGGAAAAATCTTGCTGTAATGTTACTTTAGATTTCCTTATGTTACGAATGTGGTCTAATTTCAGATACAGTGCTGCATTCTGTGAAATAGGTATACAAAGCAAAATATGTACAGTCGCATAAACGAAGAGAAGGTGGGGAATGGCCGCTAAGCTATTAATTACTAAACATGTAGACAGAGATGCACAAGTATCTATGTACTTACAGAATCGTGCTTGCAGGCAGGAGAACACGTCGTGACTACGCGAGAAATGTGTTGTCTGTCTGTTTTTTATGTTCTATCTCTAAGTTCGATCCTGTAAGCACTTGTGCATATCTGTCTACACGTTTCAGTAAAGCAAAATACAGTGGTAGCATCAGCGTTTAGTTGTTTTTGCCTATGTATATAATGTTTTTGTGTATTTATATCTGTGTAGTATTAAACATTTTGAAATATTAATTTAAAAAATAAGTGCACATATTATTACATAGCACTTTTTACCTCTGAAATGCCTTTTTATTCCTGTTTTATCATAATGGAAGTAAAGTTCACACTGAGTGTGTGTGTGGATGTGTTATTAGAGTGACCAATGCCATGTAGCAAGTTATCCAATTTCTGTACAGTGAACTTGGGTTTTCCCTCCCTGATGTATGCTAATTTGGCTGACTCGACTATGTACTAAATAAGTGGCAATGTGTACTCATTTATTTTTCCAGTATTTTTCATATACGTAATGTGGAATAGTGAATATTTAAAAATTGTCAAAAAATTCTTCCATACAGTAGCTATGTATGTATACCTATTATAAAAAATTAACTTTGATTTTGCTGTTTTCTGTAGTAATATTGTTTGGGAAGTGTGAACGGGTTCATATTGTTAAAATTCCTGTGGTCAGGGATGTGTTAAATATTACTGCAAAGCAAATGTTTCAAGTGTAGCACTTAAATGGAACATGTGTTTAAAAATATAGGTACTTAGTAGAACCTTGTTACAACATCTGTCAGGGGATCGAAGAAAAAAAAATTGTTAATGCCAGGAAAACTACATGTAGGAAGCAGTTTTTATCAATACGTATGTCGACGTTACACTAATGTCTTTCAACTACGTATACTATCTTGTGTACAGTCAATCTGTAATTAAATGAAATGGTTGTGCAATTTACCTACAGTATGTACCAAATGTATAAGTGAGCACTAAATATAATATGTTGTACAGTGGAACCTTGTTAATACAAACCCTGTTAATACAAAGTTCTCATTAATATATGTAGACAGATTTTTATTCCCATTGGAATGGGACAAGAAATGAAATAATTACTTTAATGTTTAATAAAAATTTTGTTTATGCATTAAACCATGAAATATCAAGTTCTCAAGTAAAAGGAAGTCATTGTGGTGAAAATATTACGGTATTTTATTTGTGGGGCTAAACAGAGAGACCAAATTTTTAGAAACTTTTAAAGGTTTTAGTGAACATCCTGTTGATACGAACTTCATTATTACAAACAGCCAAAATTTTGGTCGCTTAAGGTTTTATTAAAGAGGTTTGACTGTACTGTATATACACAATTATTCTTTCACTCAGTATGACTCGTTAAGTTTTTTCTAAATACAGTAGAATCCCAATTTAATGAAACGTCATGGTTCCCAAAAAACTTGTCGTTAAATAGATGTTTGGTAAAATTTGAGTTCATTAAATAGAGAACCCCTGGCCAGTTCCTGAAATGTTGTAAAACCAGAGTTCTACTATACAGTAGAAACACAATTTAATGAATTTCCTCGGTTCACGAATTTCTTGATGCCAAATAACCATTTTGTTAAATAAAATCAGGGCTCTGCTATAGGTTTGAAAATTATCTGTAATGCTCCCTCTAGGCTGGCCTGCTCCAGTTTTCAAACGTACAGTTTGTTTTTGTGGTAGATTTTTTATATGTAAGGTAAATATTGTGACTGTAGTTCTACTATTAAGAACATAAATTTGTGGTGAATAAAAGAAGTCTTTCTTATCAGTGACATGTACCTCAGAGCTTCTGCCTCTCGTGTTGTTTTCTTGTGTGTGCATTCTGGAAGATGGAAGGTGACTTGATAAATGTAGGTGCAGTCTGTCCATACAGAATATATCCATCACATCTGCTGAACTGTTTATGTCTTGCAGTTGAATTATTATCTGATAAATATTGAGGGGTACGGGAGGGGATGTATTCCAGGGTAGGGAATCACACTCCCTAGAGTTATTAGGAATGACCCGCCGAGAATCAAACCTGTATTGCCATGGTGGGATGTGAGCAGTCAGATCAATACTCTACTGCGGCACCCCATTGTTCACTCTGATGACACTGCAGCTGTCTTACTGCATGTGGAGTGGGTTATAATAAATGAGATAGGAATTTTGTGCGACCAACCATTCTGCACATGTAAACCTTACCTTGTCAGTAGAATGCAGAGGACATTTCCCACCATACTTTGAAGTTTGGCCTTGACCACTGTAATGGTAGTGCCTAGGCTACCAACCGTGATGTGTTTTAGTTTTACTGATTGCACAGTGACTTCTGCCTGCTGGCGTGCTGCTGGTCTTACACAATCCGCTGGTGGGAATAAAATCTGTACATAGAGGTATCAGCATTCTTATTCCTTAGACCCTCAAATGAAATTGTACTCATTTCACAGTTATCCCCACAACACAATGGTTTATGCTGCTCTTGCTTGCATTATTTTCACTGATAATGGCCAGCTCTTGTTTCTTCTCTCACAGTGTTGTGAGTAGTGGAGGGACGTTGACCATAATAAACATGTCGCTTTCAACATATCCTTTCCTGTTCTCAGCAAATAATTCCAACAACAGCTGTTCTGTCGTGTATATTTTGTTGCACAATATGGTTTCCAATTCACATATTTATCGATGGGATTTATTAGGGAGTGAGTTGATGTCGGAGTATGGTTTTTTACATAATGTACTTTTTTTTCTTTCTTCCTCTGCTTCTTCCTGCTTATTTCTTTCACTCTCCCCAGCAATTGCAATGTTGAGTGTAATTGGAGAGTAGCTGTATCCAAACAACATTTTTCCAGCTACACAGAGGTTTAAGTGCTTGCATTTGATACTGTTGTCAGCAGTTTAAAAGTATTGTTGAAACAGTTAAGCTGCGACTATTTAAGTGAGTATACATTGTCATACTTTTTTTTTGCAATTGTAATAGAATTATTTAGTGGGCATGCTATTATTGTGCGTTACATTCACATAAGGAAAGTGTACGGTATTTCTCTGATAATGTATCACTAAATATTTTGAAAAGTAATCATTGAATTCGTAACAGTACTGTATTTCATTTGTTACTTTTTTTACTTTGTTGAAATCATATATATGAAGAATTAGAGATGTACAGATAATTGTATTTAGTATTGTAAATAATGTAAATGTATTTGTTGGTGAACTATCACGAAGAGACTTACTGTATGTAGCAAACATGTGTTGATTTGTGAATGTCTAGTTTGTGTAATATTGGTTTATAAACTTTCATATTCGTATGTAGAATTTTTTTTTTTTTTTTTTTTTTTTATAAATTGTTGGGTTATCTCAAATCAGCACTGATTTTTTTTTTTAATATGAGTCTTATTTTCGGGCTTATTCAGTTCTGAAACTGCTTCTTTTTTTGTACAAGTGATATTATATTGTTCTTGATGGAATTTGATTTGTTGAGTTGTCGAGAGGAAATGTGGAATAATGTTAATTGTTTGGAGCATTGCGACATGTAAGGTGCAGCAAGAGAAATGAGTGTTTTATCTTCACACGTTGTGATAACTTAGGGGTTTATTTTGTAACATCGAATTGATGTAACAATTACAGGTGGGAGAATTAATGATGTAACTGAAGCATTCAAAGAAATGTGTGGAGAACGTTGACTAATAAATATATACACACACATGAAAATGTT
This sequence comes from Medauroidea extradentata, assembly GCA_003012365.1. Lineage (NCBI taxonomy): Eukaryota > Metazoa > Arthropoda > Insecta > Phasmatodea > Phasmatidae > Medauroidea > Medauroidea extradentata. The sequence goes on along the minus strand of PNEQ01000607.1, from coordinate 2,519 downwards.
TTTATTTCTTATTCCTCTTGCTTCTGGCGAACAACTACTGCCACAGATGTAAGTAATTAAAGATTTCTGACACCTGTTCTTATCTCTTACGCTAAGTGGCTGGTCGAGTCTGCTCCCGCTTACATTCTAAGCATTTCTGCTCTTAGCGTGATTGATGCTAACTGGATACTGTAGTGAATGATGCATTGAGCTTAATTGGTATCTTGAGAAAATGCCACTGCCTTGTTACAGCGAACCAGAAGAAAACTTAACTTATGTTTCTTTGAGTGCACAAAACATTGGGAAGTGACTACTAACACAACGGAAAAAAAAAATTTTTAAAAAGAAATCCTTTTATGTTACCAAAGCTGCGTAAAATGCTGATAAGGATCCACCAGTTTTTTTTTGTTATTAATTTTTAAATTATGTATTAAAATACCAATAAACATTCATACATAAAGATATTAGGGTTTAATTTAATGGATACCTTATTTGTATTAATTGTGATATTAATTCATTAAATGTTTTTTGTAGTATTTGTTGCCTATAGTGCTCTTGTACAGTAATTATATAAACAAATTGGTAGGGAGGGTAGTTAAAGGAAACAAAACCTTGAGCAGGTTAAGTATTACCATGTCATATTTGTGCGTTGGCAAATCAACAGATATTAAAAAGGGAAGTAAATGTGAATGACTATTGTTCGGGATGGAGAAAAGATTTTGGGTAAATCAACCTGTAGGCTAGACTCGCAGATTTCAGCATATGTGAGTAGATTCTATGTTATGTATCATTGGCTCAGAGTTCTCGAGGAGGTGTCGAGTGAGTTGAGCCAGCTGTCAAATGTGACACAAACTTGAGGTGTTTTGTTTCTGTCTTTTGCCCAAAAGAATCTGAAAATTGTTCAGGTGTCTTAACTACATATTGGTATTACTGTACTATCTTGCTGTCACCAGAGAAGTTTCGACATCCTCAGCGGCTACAGTAGAATATAATTGTATTGAGGGACCAGTGGTTATGCGGCCCTAGGGTATTGTTGGTACCAGTTGTGGGAGGCATGTGCTAGCCAGCTCACCCGTACCTTCCCACCCTAATACAAGCAGAGGTAAGTTTCTTCCCAGCGTGTGCCTGTTGTCTTGTCAGAACATTGGTTTAACAAATGCATTACAGCGACTATATAGATGGAAAGGTAATGGCATTGTTAAAGGAGAAATCAGGTAAAAAATATTTTGGGGCCAAAATAGTCTCTGAATCACTTAAGCATGATGGGCCTTTCATGTTTAATAGACAATGAGTATTTAACAAAGTTAAAATGTTTTGCAGACTATCGGCTAATGTTCAGTATTCACATAACCAGAATTCTCATTGTCCCATTCAAATGGGAACACAAATATCTGGCTAGGAACAATTGACATGTACACACTACAGCAGGGATGCCACCAAGTTCATTTCCAGAATCCTGTAGTTAGCATTAAAAAATCCTTTAAAATCCTGTAATAATTAAAACTTACGTCTATGTACTTTTCCGAAGTTTTTTAGAAGATTCTTGCTGTAGAATTTTGATAGTGAAATTAATATGTATAGTAAATTATTATAGTATTGTGAAAAATTGAGATGTTAAACAGGAAACCATTTACTGTTAATGTTTTTTACAGACTGAACTATTTTCTAATCTGTTTTGGTAAAGTAGCAGTGAAACTTTCCACCCGTTTTCCTATTTGGAAAAATTTGTAGAATGAGTGCGAACATGTTCAACTGACTACTTATTGTTGAAAAATTAATATATCTGCATAAGTTTAATTATGGCCTCGAATGAGACGTAGTTTGTTTGTATCATGGTGCCGCACATAAAATGTAAATACACGTATTTATTAACATAATCGCCGCATGTTTTCACCAAAATTTTTGGCACAAAATATCGGGTGGAGCCATTATGAGGGGTTTTAAAAATTTTCCTTTTTTATTTATTTTGGCAGAAAATAAAACACAAATTTACGTATATTTGCTTGTACAGTAAAACCCCGATTAACCGAACTCGGGTTAACCGAAACTCGGGTTATCCGAAATGCCTCCGAAATCATAATCCACAAAAAGAATAAAAGAATTACTGCACTGTGAAGGGATTAATCGCTGAGGGCGCGAGCGCGCTTGGCTATGGCTAGCAGAGAGGGGAGATGTGTGCACTTCCCTTCTCCTCTTTTCAGTTGTTTTCCAGTCTAAATATAGCTCACTGTACCCCTTTTCACCCCCTCCCGCAACCAAGACGCTCGTCTAGGCTTCATTTGTTTACACAAGTTCAGATAAAGTGGTTGTTAGTTCCGTGTTGCTTGTGTAGAATTTGTGCGCTATGACGACTAAGCGGAAACGTGTCGTGATTTCTATAGCTGATAAACTAGCCGCTATTACAGAAGTTGAAAAAGGAAGTCTATTGAAAACTGTTGCAGCTAATTACGGAGTCGGTGTTTCAACGGTTTCTGACTGGGTGAAATCTAAATCAAAATTCCAAGAGCAAGCTGTGAAAAACCCTCTCAGAAAAACATTGA